>CH002267.1:106980-118783 GCA_000149265.1 Ciona savignyi | reverse complement strand
AATAGAAACAAATGTAATTTAAGAGTGATTTAAATGTGTGCAACCGATAAACATTAAAACAACTCGACATAAATATTGATTTTAGTTTGGATTAACAGTAAAAAAAAGTGTAAGGTATATATTAATAAACAAAATATCGTAAAACTAACATAAAAACGAAACTTTTCGTTATCGCTTCTAGAAACAAAATTTTCTTTTCTGGAAACGAAATTTTCGTTTCTCGGATAAAATTTTCGTTTCTAGAAACAAAAATGGTGTTTCTTAAATAAATTTTGGGTTATCGTTTTCGCAAATTCAATGATTGTATGATTCGTTAAATTGACGCAATACCACAACCATTTCGAGTGAAGGAGATCGGGTGTGCAGTTAATAAATGTAGAAAGAGTGATTTAAATGTTTGCAGCCAATAAACATTAAAACAACTCGACATAAATAATGATTTTGGTTTAGATTAACATAAGATAAAAGTGTCAGGTATATATTAATAAACAAAATTTCTTAAAACAAACATAAAACCGAAACTTTTCGTTATTACTTTTATAATCGTAATTTTTGTTTCTGGAAACGAAATTTTCGTTTCTTGGCTAAAAATTTTCGTTTCTAGATACAAAAATTATATTTCTAAATGGAACTTAGGGTTATCATTTTACCAAATCTTATGATTTCCAAATTTTAGTTAAAAAGATTGCGTGTGCAGTTAATAAATGTAGTTGGACCGTTTATACTAAGATAATGTAATTGTTCTATAATTATATAAATAAAAATAAAGGTATAAACCCAAAACAAAATAACATACTGGTTAGTACTTTTCTCGGGCGGTATTAAAAAACAAACGGGATTAAAGAGTCATATAAATGTGTACAACCGATAAACATTAAAACAACTAGCCATAAATAATGATTTTAATTTAGATTAACATTAGAGGAAAGTGTCAGGCATATATATATTAAAAAACAAACGTCGTAAAACTAACATAAAAACAAAAATTTTCGTTATCGCTTCTTTAAACAAAATTTTCGTTTCTGGAAACACAATTTTCGTTTCTGGAAACGAAATTTTGGTTTCTCAGCTAAAATTTTCGTTTCTAGAAACAAAAATTGTGTTTCTTAAATGAATTTAGGGTTATCGTTTTACCAAATTATATGATTCGTTAAACTGACACAATACCACATCAATTTCGAATTAAAGAGATTGCGTGTTCGGTTAAAAATGTAGTTGGTCCTTTCATACTAAGATAATGTATTTGTTCTATATTTATATAAATAAAATAAGGGTATAAACCCACAACATTACAAAAACACACTGGTTAGTCCTTTAACAGGCGGTATTTAAAACAAACGGGATTAAAGATTAATTTAAATGTGTGCAACCGATAAACAATAAAACAACTAGCCATAAATATGATTTTTATTTAGATTAACTTTAAAGAAATGTGTCCGGTTTATATTAATAAACAAAATGTCGTAAAACTAACACAAAAACGAAACTTTTCTTTATAGCTTTTAGAAACAAAATTTTCGTTTCTGGAAACACAATTTTCGTTTCTCAGCTAAAATTTTTGTTTCTGGAAACAAAATTTTCGTTTCTACAAACAAAATTGTGTTTCATAAGTGGATTTTGGGTTATCACTTTCCCAAGTTTTATGATTATATAAGTAATTTAGCTGACACAATACCACAACAATTTCGGTTGAAAGAGATTATGTGTGCAGTTAATAAATGTAGTTGAACCTTTTATACTAAGATAATGTATTTGATCCATTTATTTAAAAAATATTAAATAGCGTTTTATTTATATGAATTTAGTTAGGACGGGCATAGATCCAATTACGCATTAAGCAGCGGTGATCTGATTAATTATTTCGAAGAACTAATTCTTGTAAACAACAATAAATCACGGATCTTTTAAATGTGGAAATTTCTAGTTGCGCGACATGCGTGTGGTGTGCACACCGAAAGTTTAGAAACAATCTTTACTTTTTGGCTTGAATTGTTAGAGACCTCACGATTTATATTAAAGAAATAATAGTTTATTCTCCGTTATTATTATCGTGAGCTGACCGCGTTCGCACGAGTCATCAAAGAGATAAGCGCGTCTCCTACTGGTGTACCAGGGCCAAAAATCCTTACATAAACGCTTAGGCCACGATTGCTCAATGTACTTGAAGAAAAAGGTTAACTTTTCCAACTCTCACATACCACAACAATTTCGAGTCAAAGTCTCAAAGATATTGCGCGTGCAGTTAATAAATGTGGTTGGGCCTTTTCATACTAAGATAATGTATTTTTTCTATTTATTTAAATAAATACTAAATGTATTAACCTACAATATTGTAAATAACACACTGATTAGAACTTTTCACGGGCGGTAATAAAAAGAAATGTGATTTTCGAGTGATATAAATGTGTGCAACCAATGAACATTAAAACAACTAGTCATAAAAATGATTTTAGCTTAGATTGACATTAAATTTGTTATCAAAAAATAAACCTTATATCTTGGTTTTTCAAACGCACGCCACGAACGCACCCACACTACGTCAAATTATCAATATGTTCGGTTTGGGTTGATATCAAACAGCTTGGATATACCTAAATCGACGATTTGTTATAGTAAGTACATGAAAATTGGTAGATGGGTGGATAACACATTTATAAATTTGCTCCCAGTAAATAAACCTTATATCTTCTTTGGTTATCAAATGCGCGCCATGAACGCACCCACACTATACGCCAAATTATTAATATGTTCGCTTTGGGTTGAAATGAAACAGCTTGGATATACCTAAATCGACGATTTGTTATAGTAAGTACATGAAAATCGGTAGATGGGTGGATAACACATTTATAAAATTGCTCCCAAATAATAAACCTTATATCTTGTTTGGTTTTCAAACGCGCGCCATTCACGCACCCACACTACGTCAAATTATCAATATGGTCGCTTTGGGATGAAATGAAACAGCTTGGATATACCTAAATCTATGATTTATTGTAGTAAGTACATGAAAATTGATAGATATGTGGATAACACATTTATAAATTTGCTCCCAAAAATAAACCCTATATCTTGTTTGGTTTTTAAACGCACGCCATGAACGCACCCACACTATACGTCAAATTATCAATGTTCGCTTTGGGTTGAAATGAAACAGCTTCGATATACCTAAATCGACGATTTCTTGTAGTAAGTACATGAAAATTTGTAGATAGGTGGATAACACATTTATAAATTTGCTCCGAAAAAATAAACCTTATATCTTGTTTGGTTTTTAAACGCACGCCATGAACGCACCCACACTATACGTCAAATTATCAATATGTTCGATTTGGGTTGAAATGAAACAGCTTGGATATAGCTAAATCGACGATTTGTTATAGTAAGTACATGGAAATTAGTAGATGGGTGGATAACACATTTATAAACTTGCTCCCAAAAAATAAACCTTATATCTTGTTTGGTTTTCAAACGCGCGCCATTCACGCACCCACACTACATCAAATTATCAATATGTTCGCTTTGGGATGAAATGAAACAGCTTGGATATAGCTAAATCGACGATTTGTTATAGTAAGTACATAAAAAGTGATAGATGGGTGGATAACACATTGATAAATTTGCTCCCAAAAAATATACCTTATATCTTCTTTGGTTTTCAAACGCGCGCCTTGAACATACCCACACTACGTCAAATTATCAATATGTTCGCGTTGGGTTGAAATAAAACAGCTTGGATATAGCTAAATCGACGATTCATTGTAGTAAGTACATGAAAATTGGTAGATAGGTGGATAACACATTTATAAATTTGGTCCCAAAAAAATAAACCTTATATCTCGTTGGGTTTTCAAACGCGCGCCACAAACGCACCCACACTACGTCAAATTATCAATATGTTCGCTTTGGAATGAAATGAAACAGCTTGGATATACCTAAATCTACGATTTGTTATAGTAAGTACATAAAAATTAATAGATGGGTGGATAACACATTTATAAATTTGCTCCCAAAAAATAAATCTTATATCTTGTTTGGTTTTCAAACGCGCGCCATGAATATACCCACACTACGTCAAATTATCAATACGTTCGATTTGGGTTGACATGAAACAGCTTGGATATACCTAAATCGACGATTTCTTATAATTAGTAGATAAAAATTGGTAGATGGGTAGATAACATACTCGTAAATGTGCTCACAAAATATAAACCTTATATCTCGTTTGGTTTTCAAAGACGCGCCACAAACGCACCCACACTACGTCAAATTATCAATATGTTCGCTTTGGGTTGAAATGAAGCAGCCTTGATATTCCTAAATCGACGATTTGTTATACTAAGTACATGAAAATTGGTAGATGGGTGGATAACACATTTATAAATTTGCTCCCAAAAATAAACCTTATATCTTCTTTGGTTTTCAAACGCGCGCCATGAACGCACCCACACTATACGCCAAATTATTAATATGTTCGCTTTGGGTTGAAATGAAACAGCTTGGATATACCTAAATCGACGATTTGTTATAGTAAGTACATGAAAATCGGTAGATGGGTGGATAGCACATTTATAAAATTGCTCCCAAATAATAAACCTTATATCCCATTTTGTTTTCAAACGCGCGGCACGAACGCACCCACACTACGTCATATTATCAGTACGGTATTTTCGCTTTGGGTTGACATGAAACAGCTTGGATATACCTAAATCTACGATTTATTGTAGTAAGTACATGAAAATTGATAGGTATGTGAATAACACATTTATAAATTTGCTCCCAAAAAGTAGACCTTATATCTTGTTTGGTTTTTAAACGCACGCCATGAACGCACCGACACTATACGTCAAATTATCAATGTTCGCTTTGGGTTGAAATGAAACAGCTTCGATATGCCTAAATCGACGATTTCTTGTAGTAAGTACATGAAAATTTGTAGTTAGGTGGATAACACATTTATAAATTTGCTCCGAAAAAATAAACCTTATATCTTGTTTGGTTTTTAAACGCACGCCATGAACGCACCCACACAATACGGCAAATTATCAATATGTTCGATTTGGGTTGAAATGAAACAGCTTGGATATAGCTAAATCGACGATTTGTTATAGTAAGTACATGAAAATTGATAGATGGGTGGATAACACATTTATAAATTTGCTCCCAAAAAATAAACCTTATATCTTGTTTGGTTTTCAAACGCGCGCCATTCACGCACCCACACTACGTCAAATTATTAATATGTTCGCTTTGGGATGAAATGAAACAGCTTGGATATAGCTAAATCGACGATTTGTTATAGTAAGTACATGAAAATTGATAGATGGGTGGATAACACATTTATAAATTTGCTCCCAAAAAATAAACCTTATATCATCTTTGGTTTTCAAACGCGCGCCATGAACGCACCCACACTATACGCCAAATTATTAATATGTTCGCTTTGGGTTGAAATGAAACAGCTTGGATATACCTAAATCGACGATTTGTTATAGTAAGTATATGGAAATCGGTAGATGGGTGGATAACACATTTATAAAATTGTTCCCAAATAATAAACCTTATATCCTGTTTTGTTTTCAAACGCGCGGCACGAACGCACCCACACTACGTCATATTATCAGTACGGTGTTTTCGCTTTGGGTTGACATGAAACAGCTTGGATATACCTAAATCTACGATTTATTGTAGTAAGTACATGAAAATCGGTAGATGGGTGGATAACACATTTATAAATTTGCTCCCAAAAAATAGACCTTATATCTTGTTTGGTTTTCAAACGCGCGCCATGAACGCACCCACACCACGTCATATTATCAATATGTTCGATTTGGGTTGACATGAAACAGCTTGGATATACCTAAATCGACGATTTCTTATAGTTAGTAAATGAAAATTGGTAGATGGGTAGATAACATACTCGTAAATTTGCTCACAAAATATAAACCTTATATCTCGTTTGGTTTTCAAACGCGCGCCACAAACGCACCCACACTATGTCAAATTATCAATATGTTCGCTTTGGGTTGAAATGAAACAGCTTGGATATACGTAAATCGTCAAATTGCTATAGTAAGTACATGGAAATTGGTAGATGAGTGGATAACACATTTATAAATTTGCTCCCAAAAAATAAATCTTATATCTTGTTTGGTTTTCAAACGCGCGCCATGAACATACCCACACTACGTCAAATTATCAATATGTTCGCTTTGGAATGAAATGAAACAGCTTGGATATAGCTAAATCGACGATTTATTGTAGTAAGTACATAAACATTGGTAGATGGGTGAATAACACATTTATAAATTTGGTCCCAAAAAATAAACCTTATATCTCGTTTGGTTTTCAAAGGCGCGCCACAAACGCACCCACACTACGTCAAATTATCAATATGTTCGCTTTGGGATGAAATGAACCAGCTTGGATATAGCTAAATCGACGACTTGTTATAGTAAGTGCATGGAAATTGATAGATGGGTGGATAACACATTTATAAATTTGCTCCCAAAAAAAAAATCTTATATCTTGTTTGGTTTTCAAACGCGCGCCATGAACATACCCACACCACGTCAAATTATCAATATGTTCGGTTTGGGTTGACATGAAACAGCTTGGATATACCTAAATCGACGATTTCTTATAATCAGTAGATAAAAATTGGTAGATGGGTGGATAACACATTTATAAATTTGCTCCCAAAAATAAACCTTATATCATTTTTGGTTTTCAAACGCGCGCCATGAACGCACCCACACTATACGCCAAATTATTAATATGTTCGCTTTGGGTTGAAATGAAACAGCTTGGATATACCTAAATCGACGATTTGTTATAGTAAGTATATGGAAATCGGTAGATGGGTGGATAACACATTTATAAAATTGCTCCCAAATAATAAACCTTATATCCCGTTTTGTTTTCAAACGCGCGGCACGAAGGCACCCACACTACGTCATATTATCAGTACGGTGTTTTCGCTTTGGGTTGACATGAAACAGCTTGGATATACCTAAATCTACGATTTATTGTAGTAAGTACATGAAAATCGGTAGATGGGTGGATAACACATTTATAAATTTGCTTCCAAAAAATAAACCTTATATCTTGTTTGGTTTTCAAACGCGCGCCATGAACGCACCCACACCACGTCATATTATCAATATGTTCGATTTGGGTTGACATGAAACAGCTTGGATATACCTAAATCGACGATTTCTTATAGTTAGTAAATGAAAATTGGTAGATGGGTAGATAACATACTCGTAAATTTGCTCACAAAATATAAACCTTATATCTCGTTTGGTTTTCAAACGCGCACCACAAACGCACCCACACTATGTCAAATTATCAATATGTTCGCTTTGGGTTGAAATGAAACAGCTTGGATATAGCTAAATCGACGATTTATTGTAGTAAGTACATAAAAAATTGGTAGATGGGTGAATAACACATTTATAAATTTGGTCCCAAAAAATAAACCTTATATCTCGTTTGGTTTTCAAACGCGCGCCACAAACGCACCCACACTACGTCAAATTATCAATATTTTCGCTTTGGGTTGAAATGAAACAGCTTGGATATACGTAAATCGACGAATTGCTATAGTAAGTACATGGAAATTGATAGATGAGTGGATAACACATTTATAAATTTGCTCCCAAAAAATAAATCTTATATCTTGTTTGGTTTTCAAACGCGCGCCATGAACATACCCACACTACGTCAAATTATCAATATGTTCGCGTTGGGTTGAAATAAAACAGCTTGGATATAGCTAAATCGACGATTTATTGTAGTAAGTACATACAAATTGGTAGATGGGTGAATAACACATTTATAAATTTGGTCCCAAAAAATAAACCTTATATCTCGTTTGGTTTTCAAACGCGCGCCACAAACGCACCCACACTACGTCAAATTATCAATATTTTCGCTTTGGGATGAAATGAAACAGCTTGGATATAGCTAAATCGACGATTTGTTATAGTAAGTACATGGAAATTGATAGATGGGTGGATAACACATTTATAAATTTGCTCCCAAAAATAAATCTTATATCTTGTGTGGTTTTCAAACGCGCACCATGAACATACCCACACCACGTCAAATTATCAATATGTTCGGTTTGGGTTGACATGAAACAGCTTGGATATACCTAAATCGACGATTTCTTATAATCAGTAGATAAAAATTGGTAGATGGGTAGATAACATACTCGTTAATGTGCTCACAAAATATAAACCTTATATCTCGTTTGGTTTTCAAAGACGCGCCACAAACGCACCCACACTACGTCAAATTATCAATATGTTCGCTTTGGGTTGAAATGAAACAGCCTCGGTATTCCTAAATCGACGATTTGTTATTCTAAGTACATGAAAATTGGTAGATGGGTAGATAACACATTTATAAATTTGCTCCCAAAAATAAACCTTATATCTTCTTTGGTTTTCAAACGCGCGCCATTCACGCACCCACACTATACGCCAAATTATTAATATGTTCGCTTTGGGTTGAAATGAAACAGCTTGGATATACCTAAATCGACGATTTGTTATAGTAAGTACATGAAAATCGGTAGATGGGTGGATAACACATTTATAAAATTGCTCCCAAATAATAAACCTTATATCCCGTTTGGTTTTCAAACGCGCGGCACGAACGAACCCACACTACGTCATATTATCAGTACGGTATTTTCGCTTTGGGTTGACATGGAGCAGCTTAGATATACCTAAATCTACGATTTATTGTAGTAAGTACATGAAAATTGGTAGATATGTGGATAACACATTTATAAACTTGCTCCCATAAAATAAACCTAATATCTTGTTTGGTTTTCAAACGCGCGTTATTAACGCACCCACACCACGTCATATATTATCAATATGTTCGCTTTGGGTTGACATGAAACAGCTTGGATATACCTAAATCGACGATTTCTTATAGTAAGTACATGAAATTCGGTAGATGGGTGGATAACACATTTATAAAATTGCTCCCAAAAAATAAACCTTATATCTTCTTTGGTTTTCAAACGCGCGCCGCGAACGCACCCACACAACGTCAAATTATTAGTATTTTCGCTTTGGGTTGAAATGAAACAGCTTGGATATACCTTAATCGACGATTTGTTGTGGTAAGTACATGAAAATTGGTAGATGGGTAGATAACATACCTTTAAATGTGTTCTCCCCAATAAACCTTATATCTTGTTTGGTTTTCAAACGCGCGCCACAAACGCACCAACGCACAAGGTCAAATTATCAAAATGTTCGCTATATCGATCCTATTTAATTGCGTAATACTGCAATATATGAAAACATTAATCCCTTGATCAGATTAACATGCAATTCTCAATACAGGCATGAATATTAACTATTTAGGACATTGGTTCAACTGTCATTCAATCACAATTATTAAAAAGTGGACCTGTTAGATTTAATATAATATGTTAGAAAATATGACAATCGTTTATAAGAAAGAAAAATGACAATTGTTGTTAAAGGACAATATTCAAACATATTACGGAAACACCTTAAGTCATTTTCTTATATACGTCGTTGACATGATATCAGCCCGCTTTCATACAAATGTCGACAAATTTTCGCAGTATATTAATGAACTTAGGTGTGATGCGGCAATTAACACACATCAATTTTTTACAATATAATTAAATATCTTCTTGTTGTTTTGCAAAACTTTTTGTTTATTATGGATAAACACAATGATTGCAGAAAAGGTATGTTGTAGCAGAACTAACTAAATGACACACAACAAAAGCGAGTTTCGGAAAGCAAAAAATGTAAAAATCAATAACGTAATCACTTTTGGAGTAATTATCATCATCCATTTTATCTTTAGTCACGTAATTTTCGTTTTTTTTTTGTTATTTTTACGACAGTTTGTTCATGTATATCTACCTGAAAATCTCTCTAATGTTATTCTAAATTAAAATCATTATTTATGACGGGTTTTTTTAATGTTTATCGGTTTATGTTTCATTTAAATGAATACAACAAATACATTATCTTAGTTTAAAAGGTCCAACTACACTAACCATTCTTCGGCCGCTAACCATTCGGCCAGACACCGTTTTTTTTTTTTTTTTTTTTTTTTTGTCTAGTAGTCGGTATATGTATCGGTCGCGTTAACCATTCGGCCACACGACCGTACAAATTAAAAGAAGTTATATGGCTATTTTACCGTTTGACCTCTAGTGCCACCTAACTGCTAAATAAATTATCTAATACATTTTTTTTCAGAAACAAAACTTTCGTTTCTGCCATTTCGCTTTGGAAAAATTTCGTTTTTCACCGTTACAATGGGTACGACTGAAGGGAAACGCACATCTTTAAATGGAAATGTTTATCCCGATGTTAACGCCGTACTGGTAACTACAACGTTGATAATAAAGTCACAATATAAGAAAGTTCGGTCGCAGGTAGAATAGGATAGCCGATATACATGTTTATTTCATGGATGGGAAAATAAATTTCCTCATGCCTTCCCTGGTGTTATCAAAACAATTGCACTGTATATGTTGTTTAGACGGTATCCACTACGTATTCTGGATAAGAACCTGATTGTAGAAACGGCCGGATTTGACCCATAACCTTTAGGCCAAAAAACTTCTCTCTAACCTAGTAAGCTGTTTGGTCGGACTTTCTAACTTAGAAGACCATTACGTAAAACTCGACCCATGCTTCTAAGTATATTCAAGGTAAATATGTTTTTCGTATCTTATTGTATCTAGTTTCAATATCGCACGTTCGTTTATTTTGTAAAATACCATACAGCCGAGACACAGTTTATTTGATTGGACGGCGATTACGGACTGGTGACTTTTATTGACTGTCACGGTTCATATATTTTAATGACGTTTTTAAGAACCTAGTAAATACATTGTTGTCGATTATTTCGATTGTGCAAATAATCTTTCAATTGACATTACGTAACAAAATGACTTCCCGTTAAATTTGTAGTTTATATACTCTCAAGTATCCCTTTTTAAACATTTTTACTCTCTAAGTTTATTATTGGAAATATAATACAAAATCGTTAGACAGTAAATTTGACTGATAAGTAATACCTATGCACAAAAACGATATTAAAATTATTGTTTGTAGGGTACTCTTTTTTCGATTCTATGGGATATAGGATATTCATGTTAATCCCTATGTTAAAGTAAACAAAAAAACGCAAGGGGCGTTAACACATAGGTAATAGGTAACCCTTTGGTCCACTGTCGTATTACCGGAACTATTGTAATAAATTGTGTAATTTATACGATACTTAAAACTAATTGGTCGGGTATACCAGTTTTGTATTGCCACTATAAGAGTTTTATTTGCAAACAAACATCAGAAAATTAAATAAACTAAACCAGGGTTTCTCAAACTGTGTGCCGCGGCACACTAGTGTGCCGTCTGAGATTCTCAGGTGTGCCGCGAAACTTTTTGGAATTTTGCAAAATTATGTAGGAAACCTATTTGCGTTACGAGTGGGCAAATTGGGCATACGCGACTTTAATGCACAGAAATGTATTTTTCCTAGTTTAGTAGCAAGTAGAGTAGACAGTATTGCTATGGGTTGCGATGGATTACGGGTGATTGTCATGTCATAAGCACAATTCATTGTTCAGTGTGGTGTAATAATGTATTTTTAACAAATGCATGACATTTTATCTTGTACGCTAAGTTAAGCAGCACGAAAACTAACTAGATGACAGGAGAAAACCCAATTTATTAAACCATTTTTTATTAAGATTGAAACATAAGCAAACTTTAGTTATTTGATCCGC
>CH002267.1:81632-102982 GCA_000149265.1 Ciona savignyi | reverse complement strand
ATATTTAGAACGGTCTTGCGGCCATGTGGTTAACGCATCCGATATCAATACTATTCAAAAACGTTACAGGCCCGAACTTTGATCGGTTAAAAAAGTAAATAAATATCGCAGTATGCATCGTAAGGATGAGTTGTTGTAAATTTTAGAATAGCATACAAGATCTTCATTCTCATATTTAATGATAAAAGGTTTTATATTTAACCCAATGAGGAGATGATTTTCTAGATTTTTCAGCGCAACCACCTTTTCTTCTGTAACCATAAAAAATATTTTCCGGGTGTTTTTCCTTATATTAAATGATTTTAGTATTTTGTTTTATTGTTGCCCAAATTAAACATTTGGTAACTTTGCTTGGGAACGCAATTAAGTTTTTGTTCAATGTCATATTACCTATTATAGTCCATATTACTTTATTGCCATATTACCTTTATATTCCACATTACCGTAATGCCACATCACCTTATAGTCCGTATTATACGTTAATATCACATTACCTTATAAAAACCTAACACAAATTTCGTCCAAGAGATGTTTGTAATCGGACCAGGGTCGAACAGATGTTCAAAGTTATAAATGCCAACAGGATCGGCGCATATTAATCGGTAGATCCCACCACATATGATTGCAAGCAGAGCCAAGTATTTGGCCCCCGCAAATACCATTTGAAACTGAAATAAGAGGAAATTTAAAGTATTATCGACATTTAAATAGGTTTTCGGGCTATGATAACCTACAGGTGAAGTTAATGTGCTTTTAAGATATAATAAACATGTCTATTATAGTGGTATACTTTTCTAACCTTTAGTGTAGTTGTCACGCTTTTGGAATTTATGTACACGACACCAAACATAAGACAGAGCCCCACAAGTTTCGTGGAGATAGCGGGAGGTTCGTATCCGATAACCGCTTCGGTTGCGTATCGTCCAAACGCAAGCAGAGATACGGTATCAAACAACGGAGCAACAAGCATAGTCCATAAGTACACGAACCCAACGACCGGATGATACGCAATACTGAAGAACGGCATGTTACCTCCAGATTGACGTATGGACAATGCAAGTTCAACATAACACAGGCCGGAAAACATAGCAATTGCACCACCGGCAATCCAAACGATTAGACTGATCCCAATGCTTTTATTAGCGGCATCTGTGAAGTAAGTGGAACAGGATATTAATGTTTATCCCTATGAATGGCAAAAATGGCGGAAAGACGTTATCAAACGATCGTTAGGTTTCTTTGTGCCAAGCCGCGGGTTACCAGAGCCAATACTTTGTATTATATGCGCCTTATAGTCGATCAGTTCCTTACTGCCTTACAAGGACACAACCGGTCAGCAATTCATCCATCACCTATCGTCTGAAAACGGCAGCTTGATAGAGGTTAAACTATTATACCAATGCTTATACCAAGTACGGGCGACAAAAGAGAACTTTGTATAAAAAAATAAATTATTATAGCCATGCGTAAGCTATGCTGGGGTATGTCACAGTGTAAATTTTCTGATTGTTTTCTACTTTGAATATTACGAGTTTCCTGCGTGTGGCTGTTCAGGTTTTAGACCCAGTTTTTCTGTAAAACTGGGTATAAGGTCGTAAATAGCCACAACCCCTACATGTATATTGGTGAAAGATTAAGCTGACAGCTGTATTTCGTACTGCTATGCAATTTATCGCCTGTCGTATATGTGATTTTAATATATGTGTAGAATCTTGAGCATATGTTTTTCTTGTGTCGATGCTACGTTTAGACAATTAAGTAAATTCAGACAATTACTTTACTAGTTTGTAAGGCCAAGTCGACTTTAACAGTACATCGTACTTTAATAAAGGTGAACTCTACGCTTCGTAATATTTTGTCGTTGCTGGAAGCAATTTTTACCTTTCCAACGATGGAGGAACGGTTGTGGCCGAACGGTTAAATCGATTGATTCAGAGATAGTTCTGTTTGTCCACCAGAATGGCTCAGCCAATTAGTTCGTCGATTTTTAATCAAATGGTTGCAGAATTGAAACTGGTTGCTATTTAGTCGGTTTTGACCTTGGGCAAGGCACTCAACGGACAAGGAAATAAGGAAAAGGAAATTCGGAATCATACACAATACTCTGCAATATGTTCGGTAATGTTCGGTATAAAAATCCTCGTACTGAGAAAACTTAGCCCAGTAAAAAACTACGGGATAAAAGAAATACATAACGTTCCCCTCATAACAAAAGTGCCAAAGTCATTTTTCCATTTTTAGCTTTTCTGCCTAATTCGCTCCTCATATCAACTCATCGAACACGTGTTAAAATTGAAAGATTTAAAGCATGTTAAAACACACTTTTTGCATATATGAGTAATAAAAAACACTTACCCAGTACTCCCACGGGGGATACGAATATACCAGACCCGATCATAAGTCCAGATATAATTGATACCCCTCTCCAAAAGCCAATTTTCTTTTCCAGCTGCAACGGCCGATCATCTGAAATCTTCATTTTTTCCGCCAGACTAAATTTGCCAATTAAACAGATTCCTGATTTAAACACCCGGCTGTTTTTGAAAATAGGAATTTACAAAAAGGAAATAAAAGGCACAACGCATACCAAATTATAGCAGTCTGTTTTAATAAGATACTTAGGATGAAAATATATTTCAAATAAGACGAAATTTAATTCTTGTTCGCAATTTATGGTCGTTAGGAAATTGCATTGTAGAACGGTCTCATATAACCGGAGATGTTTGTTATCAGATACTTAATATAATCCGGATATACTAGTATCATTCCAGTCTAATAATTTAATCTATAAAAAAAACAATAATACAGTGCAAGCTGCTATTGTTGTTCTTGGAACCATTGCTCTTCCTTTTTGCATTGCTAAGTATAGACTGCCACCAAAATTGCTTAGTAGAGTGCCAAACCGTTTTTGCATCAAAACCAGCCGCTAACTCAGTTCGTTGGGATCTTGGTCAATGCACTAAGCGGAGGTCGCTTGCAATAAAAGAAACAACCGATTGAACCGATACATATATATTTTTTTACACAAAAACGATCTTAGGGACAAACCCAATATGGGTTTGAAGTTTTCCCCGGTAAAAAACAATATCATGCTACTGCATGCAAAATAGTTAAAGCTTGAAAATCCTTACGTAGAGAGTGTATATGATTCTTAGCATGGTAAATTAAAGTTTAGTTCTGTATTTTAAGCATATGGCCGTCGAAACTTTGTTTGTAACTTTCCGACTTCGGGAAAAGTCATTTTTACACCGGAATCTCCGCTCAGAAAAATAATTAACTACTCTTATCTAAAGCCTATTATACGACACTTGAATAAACGAATATAGGGAATGTACCCATTATGACACCACAAAACAATCTCTGAAATGTAATGTCAGGTTTGTATCAATCCCCTCTATCAGTGAATCGTGCGAATGTCTTAAAATCAGAAAATATTTTTCTTGTGAAAATTTTCTTGTAGCGATCATCACTTACGTTTAGTAAAGTTCTTCTGTCTGCGTCTCAATCAATTCAACACAGCAATATTGTTTATCAGTTGTTATAAGTATTATTGTTCTTATTCAAATAGAATACTGGTTAGTATTCAATATTAGCCAAGTTAATTAATCAACTATGCTTGCACGATTATTATAAACTCATTACAACTTAACCTTCTGACACTTAACATACACATTGAACCGAATATAAATGAACTCACATCCATATGATGTTACTTGCTCAATTTGAATACCCTATGGTATCTTTAGAGCGGAAATCGTTCACTTTACTACTTATCGGAAACTATAAATCCGAACATAAAACCTACAATAGCTGAAACTTTTGAAACTGGTTACAATCAAATAAACGAAAAACCAAGAATTTTAATCGAGAAACAGTTTTGGAAGTATTCGGTGTTTAAATAAATGTTATCATGAACATTTATCAAAAATGGTGCATTATTTCTTCGATATACCTATTCTGATAAACACAGAAAAACAAAACAAATTGGCGACCAAGACAGTTTGATTATAGAGTAATATATCACCATAACTGAGCCTGCCATAATTGCTTTGTGGGTTATGGACGTATATCACTCAAAAGGTTAAAGGTTCAAAAATTGTCACTTGCCAGACGGTTGGGTCCTTGGTATTTGCGGACATTGCCCAAACCCAGTGGATTAATGGATTGTCCCAAAATGGAACGAATGTGTTAATTATATAGAACAAACTGCAAAAGTTCCGGATTCGATCGGTTAGTCTGGTGGTTTAGTGCAACGCCTTTCAACCGAAGGGTTGGCGATTCGAAACTCGTCGCTAGATAGTCGGTTGTGTCCTTGGGAAAAAAGGCACTTAACCGACATTGCCTGGACCCACTGAATTAATGGGTTGTGCTAAAATGGAACAAATATTTCAATCATATACAACAAACTGCATAAGTTCCGAAATCCAATTGTGGTCGCGAGGTAACAGACGGTTGACAGAGTGATACAAATACATGGTCAGTTCCACACTGTTTCTAATACAGTAGCTATACCTGCCAGATTGCCGATGGTAAGTGTAAACTTCAGTTCGTAATTAAAATAAAGATGTGTTAAGTTTTAGTATAATGATACGATTTTTATAGACGACTGATCTACTGAGAAGGCTGCGACTTTAAAAGTTTAAGACCGTTCCGACATTTTTAATTTTAAATATTTTTAGTATCTTTGGTTAAGCTTGGTTAACATTTTACAAATTTCAATAAAATCCTGTTAGGCATCCTGTCAGGCACTGTTCTTAAACTTTATTACAGTTTAAAACGAACTTACAGTTTTTACAGTTTAAAACGAAAAATTACTGGTCTTAGCGCTGTAAAACAAACAAAACTAAGTAATTTAGTGTCTTACAAAATACAAAGTAAAGGCAACTGCAACGTAACGAACTGAATTTTACTGGCTATAATCAAACAATTAACGTATAACACGCGCGGCCGATTGATTAAGCGATGCTCATAATAGAAAAAACGCTTAAAATAACTTAAAATACTATTTCGGGCACCATTTTCGTTAAAATAAAAACGATGGTTTTGGGAATTTAGGGAATTCCCCTAAAGCAAAACCGCCAAATTTTAACTAATGCGTGACATTATTATAATCGCAACGTGTGTTGATGTATGTTGTCCACATAATAAAGAAAGCAGTCTCCAGCACACGTGCTTAGCATCTTTAGATTGATTTGTGTCCTTCGAATTCCATTTTTTGCCGGGCAAAAAGCCCCTCATGGCCTCGTGCCCAGTACCAATTTATCGTAAAAATGGTATATTTTTCTTAGCGTTTTTCAATTTTAAAGTTTTTTTTTTTAATTTATATCATTAGTTGGTTTATTATTTCAGCTTTATTCTTGTAAGGTGAGTTTCTCGCTTCCACATGTGTGCACAAGAAGAATGTTAGATATCGCGTAACGCGTAGTGGAGGTGACAAGTAGCTCACTGTAAAGTACAAGTATATATAGGAGACATTTTAAGCAGGATTGATTTCTTTATAAGTTAAAAAAATATCCCCTCTCGCGAAACCGTTGTCTCTTAACCAGTCGCCAACCGAGAAATCCCCTTTTACAAAACAGTAAAACAATACTTGTGAGTAATTTAGTCCTTTTATATTTGTTCAAAGACTATTGTCATGGTTGGCACTTGGACGTATCGTGTTAAGTACTATACAAATCTTCTTTAATTAACTATGAAATGAAGAAAGTTTTCCGTTTAACATTATTCCATAAAGTTAGAATGGGTTATCGCCTCATTAATTACCGTTCCCTTAAATCAGGGGTGGGCAACTTCTCTAACCGGCGGGCCAGATGTGGGAAAATGAAGTATTTGGTGGGCCGGATTAATATATGAATAGTAGTTAATATCTTTATTACAAAGTATGTGTTTGGGGCATGGTTAAATAAAAGTTTTTTTTGTAGTTTTAGTGAGCAATGTCCCTCCTTCCCTCCGTCCCTATTTCTCTCCTTTTAGTATTGTCCCTTGTCGGTGACCCATGTAGTCTCGTAGGATAACCTATTTGATGACGTCACCACCTAGCAATGTGATATATGGTAAATCAGTAATACCTGATTCTAATAATGAAAATACATATGCACAGTTACTGCAATGTCCAGTTCCACGCCGTGTTGGTACTTTATGCTGCATATATAGATACACAGTATTTTTGCCGGGACAAATTTAAATGCTTTAATTTCAACTATTGTGTTATTTTTATATTACCTAATGTCATTACATACTTCGTTTAAACAACGTTGTTCTACTATAAAAGCTATTGCATTGTAAGTATATATAGAAGGTATTTTAAGCATGAAAAAGGCGATTGATCTCTTAAAAAGTTAGAAAGGAAATCCCCCTGACAAAACCGTTGTCTCTTAACCAAGTGCCAACCAAGAAATCCCCTTGAACAAAACTGTTAAACAATACTCCAGAGTAATTTGCTTCTTTTATGTTTACTTAATAAAGACTATTATCGGGCTTGTAACCTGTTAGTGTTGTATTATCTTACATAAATGAAGTTTAATTACAGTCTCCCTTTCCAGACGTATATTGATTTTAATTCATTATTTCTTTTAATTTTATACTTTGATTTAAACAATATCTGTTTTGTGATATTCTATGCTAAAACAATAACTAGGTATTTTTAACAAGGTTTTTTGTGTGAACTGTTCGTTTTTTATCCGTTTCCTTGGCGAAGTACGTACGATAAACAATGACGTAAGAACTTAACAAATGGCTAAACGCAGACATCAATGTCTAGTCATACCACGAATCATACAGTGATGGTCATTAGTGGTGTCTACTTGCCATTAACAAACAGATAAACTCAGTTTTATTTTCGTGTGACGTGTGACAACTTTACTCAAAAAGATAACTGCCTGTGTTTTTGAACGCATGGCACGAAAATTCATTTAAATTGTGAACAAGGAAATTACAGCCGTAATACATGATGTTAACCCAATAGTCTACGTAAACTTTTCTAATGAATCGCTTGCTAAACAAAAAGCACATCGCTTGTTCGGCAAGATTATTCATTTCTACAGATGATTATACTATGGCAGCCGTACGGTCTGTGTACAATATGAAGTTGATAGCGTGTATCAAGGGTGTAGTTTTGCCGATTAGAATATAAACAGATCAGTAAAACTACAGTCAAAACAAATGCTATTAGCCTTGTAATTTACACAGAGGTTTCATACAGTAATTATAATTGAAGACGTAATATTTGTGTAAATTATAATGTTTATATTAAAATGACGTACTATTTGTGTAAATTATTAGGTATCTATCATGTATGTAGATTCTAGTTTCTCTAATAAAATTGTAATGTTTTATTTTTAAATTTTGTTTATTTCGTGTTATCACTTATGAACCGGTGTACATTTCACACAGTACCTTATGTGTGAACCGGCAAACGCGCTTTATTTAGTTGCATTTTTTCTCTGTAATACCTGCGCTTCAGTGCTTTTCACAGCATATTTAAGCGAAGGGTAGTTGGCTCTGTATCTTTATTAGTACGAAGTCTTCAGTTGAGATCAGCTGCGGAAGGTCTGCTGTGAACCATGGAAAACGACAACAAATACCAGGTAGAGAATTTGTTGGCTGGCTGAATAAACAGTTTTGTTCAAGGTTTAATACAAAGGTGTTACGAACTGATTTGTTTATCACATGCGCTAATGCAATGTTAAAGGAAACGGATATAACGTGCATATTACGCATTTTTGAACTAAATGTTTTACTATAATGTGCAACGAAGTGTTGTTTATAATTAATAACTGTATAAAACACAAAGGTTGCCTCATTATAACCTCATTTCCGTGTTTATTTGGTGGTAATTTAGCTGTTTATGCAATGGCCTATTATGTGGCCGATTTAACTACCGGTTCCATACATTATAATGTTCATATTTGACATCTTACATTATAATGTTCATATTTGACATCTTACATTATAATGTTCATATTTGACAACTTAAGGTTACATCTAACAGGTTGGATTGACGATGTGGCGGCTAAGAGGATTTCTTCCGCGCATCTGCATCTACTTTGTTTTTACTTTTCTAACTTCATCTGGAATCCACGTTTGGCCGCAATGGGTGGTGGTGGTTGTTAAGGTCAGTGTGAAAATGTGTGTTTTACTAATCACTCCGGTTAATACACCTTGTATCGTTTTATGACGTAGAATAGTTATATGACGTATAGAAGAGCCAGTATCAAAAACAGTTGAGATAGTTTGTTGTGTAGGTTCGCAAGATATTTAGCGGATGTTGACTGAGCTTGGTGGTTTATCACAGCATTACTGCAACAAATTCTGATCTACGCTTATTCTCTTCTGATTTGTACTATTAGATTGTCATGTTGTTAATTTATAATAATGCTTATAAGGTTAAACAAGCCACTCTTGCAAATAAAAAAAAAACAATGTAAAATGTCAATTAACCCGAAATTACTGTGGTTTAAATGTCGAAATGTCCAGTTCTACTTTAATATTGGCTCCATGGAAATCACGTTATATAGAAAAGTTACGATAAAAATTGTTCTTTTAATACTTAGTAACTAATTGTTTAGAAAAGTCTCAATCATGTATTATACACCGCAAAAGCTTCGGTCCCCAGACGACGGACACGAGGTGATCTGACGATTGCCCGTGTGATAACGTTCCTTGAGTTTTAACATTATTTGTTGGTGAAACATAAGTATTGTACTGTGGTGTGGCCTGATAAATAACACGATAAATACCTATACCGAATTGTGTATAAAAACGGTCTTTGTGACAAGCCCCTTATGGTTTCGAAAACCACCCTTAAAAACACAAACATGAAACCAGTCACTGTCCAGGTGTTGCCAATTGCTTCGCTCCTTAAGTTCGTGGTTCGACATCACGGGAGCATATCATCTGTAATGAGGTGCCCGTTTTCAAGATGTGTTTTCCTTGGTCTGTGCTTCTCGCTGTTGGGGGATTCCCTACTCGTGTATCAGTTCGATGACGAGCTTTTCTTCATAAGTGGTAAATATATTATTTTTATTTCGTATCTTAGCGGAAAAAACACGCGGCACTTTTGCAGACTTGTTTTGTTATTATTTCCTTTCGGAAAGGGGACATGATAATTTTATTAAAAAGTGCTTGACAGAAATGCCTTGTCGCCGGGTAATTTTCTATATATGGTTGTCGTGTATTCGTTTGGCCGATTTTGTAACGCGACTGCAAAACTGAGTTTTGATAAATTTGTTGTGACGCTTGTATCGTTATAAACTAAACTATCGGTGCCAAACACTCGCGCGAAATGTCACAAAAGCTCTGCAAGACTGTTTTCCACAGTTATATCACGTGACAACTCACGTGACAATGACGTGATGCGACGGCCATAGATGCCACATACAATGCGGTTAAACATTTAATCTTCATAAACTATCATTGTCAGGTATTACGTGCTTTGCTCTTGGACATATATTCTACATCTGTGCGTTTGGTTGGCATCCATTGCATCTCTACGGCTTTCCGAAATTCTTGCTTTACGGTGCTTCGCTGTACTGGTAAGATTCCCCTGTTTAAATATGATATTTCTATTGTTTTGCTCGTTTTTTTACCGGGCTATGAAATAGACAGGTTACGATAAGCGATTTCATTATCCATAGGGAAAGATTTTTAGCGCGAACCCGATCGAATAGCTGGTTTGGGTATTAGTGCGTCGCCTGTTATCCAAAGGTTGCAGTTTCGAAACTGGTGATAGCTAGTCGTTCGTGTACTTTGACAAGGCTCTTAACAGACATTTTTCAAATCCACCAAACATCATAATCATACAACGCTCTACTAAGGATAAACATCCCCTTTTAAAGGAGCGTTTTGCCGTCTCTTCCGTTTTTTTACAGTGATTTGTTTTATTTGCTGTTTTAGTACTAGGGCTGAAATGAACTTAAACGTCTCAACATATTTATTCGAAGGTTTTTATGGTGCGGAAATCTTGCCAGTGAATCTGCACCGATTAAGTTATGTGTGGCTGGATACGCGTTCCTGATTTGCTGCATGAACTGGAGAGCGTTTTCCAGGCTCTCTTATGACGATGTTGTGGCAGGTGACGTAACAGTTCTCATTGTTATTTAAAATTTCCAGATTTGTTTGTCTGTACGATGATACAATTATCACATTTAATGAATCACTAAAGCAACCTTACAAATGAATAACTAGACGAGTACAGCCTTGTTTACCGGTCAGCGGCGCACTTAACAGTACAACCAGATTGCTTGGTGGGTAGTGCGTCTCGACTTTTAGCTATAGGTTCAAAGCTGATCTCAGGCTAGTGCAATGGCAAGGCACCTAACATGCATTTCACAAAACCAATAAACTTGGCAATCGTACACAACATAATTTCACAGCTCAGGTAACCTGACGATGGGCGCGCGGTATTACTTCTGCGAGTATACGCTATACCTTACGTAATAGCGAGGTAATCTGGGTGTTATTATGATGCCTAGTGCTTTTTTCCAACCCGTGGACAAAAAGTATCTATACAATGTGAAAAATACATGTTTTATTTTTGTTTTTTAAACGGGATAAGTGATCGACTGGCTTTAGCAACATTATTCTACGATTTATAAATAATTGTATTTGCAGAACGTTGGGGCAAAGTCATGGGCTGTTTCGGAGCGTTCAATTTCCTGATCTCAGACAGCGCACTGGCAATCAACAAGTATCGGATGTCGCTGCCTTATGAAAACTTGATAATTATGGCAAGCTACTACATAGCGCAGCTCGGTATAACATTGTCGATTGCGGACGAGCAAGACGCGTACAGCACAGATGATAAACGGAAATAACTTGGGGGACACCCCCCAACCGATACTCTGGTTGTGATTTCTTAAAAATATTGTGTTTGTACGCAAACTAAGATGGTTTGTTTTGATTTCTGACAAAATACACCGAGCGACAGTAAAAGGAAAGAAATAGGGAAACTGCTTACAAAAACTACAGAAAATTATTATAACCTTTCCATAAACACTAATCTCTACCACAAAACTAAAGACCATAACTCTAACCCTAGCTTTAACACTAAATCTAACGCCTTATTCTTCATTTACTGTGTAATTTCCCTCCTTTTTATCCAATGTCAGAACCTTTGCATATTATCGACCATAAATTAAAGATCTGGTCAAATTGAATCGCCATTTTTATGCCAAAACATTTGAGATAAAACAGCTGATATGATTTAATAATAAGCCAACAATCAGAGATTTACCTTATTATATTTCTTTATAGTTTATAGCAATGATTCTGTGTTTGAGAGTGGTAACCTGTGAAATTTATTTTTAAATCTAATAACAAAGTATTTGTCGTCGATGTTATAGCACATGGATTGGCAACTTATTGAACTTACAGAGCTATTTTAACCGATATTGCACAAAGTAAAAATCACTAAAAGCCGCAAAAACTAATAATATTTTCACACAAAAAAATACAACATGATAAAAGATAAAGATGCGAGTGTTCTTCTGTTTGTTTCACTTATGCATGAGTATTGAAGTTATGAAGCGCTCGCTACAACAGCAATAAAATTAATATGAGCCGCATCAGGAGGATAAAAGGGCCGCAGGTTGCCGACCGGCGCTATAGCATAACCATGTGTATCGCACCACATAGCTCACTAATTATTCTGAAACATTCTTTACAAGTGTCAGTCAGCGCAACTTAATAGCTCAATATCCATGATGAAACCTATTTAGCGAAAGCCATGTCTGTGTAATGGTTGAGTCGTCAATAACAAATTTGTTTCCAATTCTAGTAAAAGGACAATCGTAGTACCTAGTTCTAGTCAATCTAGTATTCTAGTATATCATCATAGAGTACTAATATACTGTAAGTACCATAGAGATACTGATATACAGTGTATATTAGTATCTCTATGGTAAGTACTATATATATATATATATATATATATATTAGTACTTTATGGTATCATAAATATTTAATCTGTGACGTCATTAAGCGTACTTAACGCTTGAGCAGTACTTACTAGCACTAGCATTTCCCGCCATTTCCGTAGTTAGTATGGAATATTGATTATGTGCTCTCTAACTTTACCATTACGACTAACCTTTCAGTTCCAGATATATTGCCGTCCTAACCTCTTGTCAATGTTTTTTTTGTCGGGCGGGTTATTCTGGCGGTAAAATGCTTTCAATCGAAAGGTTGCAGGTACGAAACTGGTCGCTAACTAGTCGGTTGTGTCCTTAGGCAAGGCACTTTACGGACATTGCCTGAACCCAGCGGTTTAAAGGGTTCTACCAAATTGAAGGAACTCTTATCATATACAACACACTGCAATAGCTCCGGTAACCCGACGATGGGCGCGTGGTGTTCTGACGATTGCCCGTGTGTTAACCCCTTTGGTTTTCCCATTCACGGGGATAAACATGAATATCCTTCCCCTCCTATATTTGGATACCGTTGTTTTTCAGCTTATACTATGCTCCTCAATAAAATCGCTATTTGATTTAAGTAGGACTGAAAATCATTTAAGAATAAGATAGCTTGATTTGGAAGGTTGTGCTTGTTTCCATCTCCGTGTATGCCCGGGTCCATCACCGCGCGCGGCCAGGTGTTTGTTTCTTAATGTTGTTGTCTATTGAGTGGAACTTTGAACGCATATGGTATCTATACGATACAAGAAAACGGATGACAATTCACATAACTGCAACCAAATGACATAACTGTACTTTGCAGGAATGTCATAAAACTCTGCGTTGAAAGTTCTAGTTGTGTTTGGTAAAGATCTAGTTATGCTTTGTGCTCATATGTTTAGATGCCTTGGTAAGTGTTGCACTTAAAAATTTTTTAGTGCAATTTCATTTTTGGGGTTTTTCTTTTTCCACTGCGGCCCACACTTTCCGGGCCACCCCTTCTCCTAAAGATGACTCCCTCATTGCACGGGTCGCTTTACCGCACACTTTTCTTCGAGGCTTAGTGTAATAACTGTTTTATAAACAATTATTATTTTTTTAATTTATTTTTTTATTATGGTTTAGCGGCCACGTCTAATTTTTACGAATTTTAATAATTTATTGCTTTTTTAGACGTTTTCTAACGACTGTCGTTTTCCCGTTTTTCCAATTTTTTTTCAATTTTTTCAATCCTGATTTATGTTTTCATCGTGGAAACTAAAAATTAACCAAACTAAAATAATCACACGACCATACAAGATTCACATTTTATACCTGTGAATGAACAAATCCAAGTTTCGATATTATGCACTGGCAATGCACAGATTACCTCGCACACACCATCACAATACCGAATCTATGAAAGTGTGCTGTTTATGATTGACACCTTTTTGCTCTTTCGGCTCAGCCTATTTATCTGGGACTGGTCGGTTGTGCCCTTGGGCAATTCACTTAGCGAACACTGCCTGAACCTAGCTGATTAATGGGTTCTACTAAATTAAATGAACGTCTCAACCATACTGAAATAGCTCCGGTAACCCGACGATGGGTGCGAGGTAATTCGACGATTGTCCGTGTGATAACACCCATTGTGCCTACCATTTTCTGGGATAAACATGACTATTCTATTCTTAATTAGTTCAGGAAACAACCGACAAGCCATTAGCTGGTTTAATTTATTTTTCGTTCCTACGTTACAGTACATAGGATTTGCGCGGATAATGAATTAAAAAGACGGCAGAAAAACCAACTACGGTAGTTATAACATGTTAGTAAATACACACAGTATAAAAAGTAGACGTGTCCGTCAAAGCTTAGTAGGTCCGTAATATTTCGGTGCAAGGCCAACGCTTAAACCAACTGACGTACGACCAAACCAGACATACATTTGCGCGCTGGGGCGTATGCTCATTACCCGCTATAAAGAAACAAACAGCAGAAGACTGGTGAAGCAATATATTGGCGTATTTTCCTATCCAAACCAATCAGCTGTGCTCGGCTAACTACCGGTTCCGATAATCCGCTTCCTTTTGTTAACACGTTTTCGGTCGGAAGGCACATATATGTGGTAACATGATAATTACAAGTTAATACAGATCATTCAAACGGTCGTGTTGCAAACAGTCAAACGATTGTTGTGCTTATTACTAAATTACAATATCTCTAAGCACGTCATGGTAGGAAAAATGATTGACAAAATGACTTGAAATCCATGCACAGCTAAAATATACAGGAAATCAGTGAAACCAATACAAGAGTACAAAACAGTCAATGTGCATGTTACGAATAGGCGTTTCAAAATATATGGAACAAATAGTCATTCTAACATAATAAGCAGGATAATTCTGTGTGGTGTTATTGTTGTTTAAAAAATAGGTACAATAAAATTAATTATATATTTTTTTTAAACAATCAAGGGTTTGTTGTTTTGTCTTTTTGGGTCCTAATAAATGGACACTCATTTATACAAAGTTCTGATAACATTAAAAAATTTACATTTAAAAAAAAACTCACATTTCCGATCCCTCATTACTCACTGTTAATTCTATGATTAGAAAGGCAGGAGTGCTTCACAACAGCCCATTTGCTTTACTCCAATGTACAGCAAACCAAGCAGAAGACCAATGTGTCCAAAGTATCCGTAATTACCGTTCATTCTCTTCTTTGGGTCACCTGTGTAGTAGCCCCAAGCGTAGCTCAATCGGGATGTAACATAGATGGCCCCACAAACTGCCGCGTATCTGGGGTAAGCCATACCCACAACGATAATGACGCTAAAGAAAACAGCTAATTGTTCGACGGTGTTCTGGTGTACTCGTTGAATGCAGTTAAAGAGGTCACTCTTGTCACTATACAAAGCAGGGAGTTCAACATTGTAGAGCTTTCTTGCTTTGCCAACTTCCATCCCCATATAGATGTCGACCACAATTAAGTAAAAAATGCATAATATCACATATCCAAAATCGTTGGGTAGAAATTCAATCGGTGCCATTTAGAAATGTTCTCAAAGTTACCTCTGTAAAACCACACAAGCATTTGTAATTAATAAAATATCAGTTTAGAATTATGGTTCACACTATAATTGTAAAAAATCTAGGAGTAATGTGCGATTTGACATTGCATTCAATGTGATAGAAAGCAATGTACAATAATAGAGTTCAAAAGCCTGAGTAAGATTTTCAGAAAAACTTTTAATTTTTTTGGCTGGTATACACACACATTGGTTAAAACTATTTGTAATATTTTGAATGATTAACTAACAGCAAATTGGTTAACCATTACCCAAATGCACAGCACTACTTCCAATTTAAATTAACAACATTACATAAATTACATAAACTGAAAAGAATCAAATCTTGACTTATTCTTAGATGGTCAAGTGTCTCGTGATATTAACATTTTGACAATAAAAATTTTTATTCCACTGAAATACAAGAGCAATGTATATTATGATTCCAATCTGAATATATAACATTGCTAGATTTTACACACACAAAACATGCAAGCTAATTTTTAAAAATGCCAGTTTGATTAAAAGCAATCAGTTTAAAGATATTGATTCAAATGTATATATGCAAAGAGCAGGAATTTCACTTAAAAATTGCACCATGAAACTGCTAAAATTGCTCATGATTTAAACTATGACACCAGTATATCAATGGTTCTACAACAGGTACTGTTAAAAATCGGGATTTGAATTATTCAAATATACTATCAAGTTAGTTCATATTACATACAGAAATACTGGGGAATAAAACAAAACTGTTACAGCTGAAGTAATGTTTTAAAGTGTTTTTAGCATTGAACCTTTACATATACACACAACTTTGGTAATATTTGCTTAAAATACATCGATTACTTGAAATTATTTTTCCATGATTATCAGTAGAGCTGTCCAATTAAAATGGCAGATAAGCGTCACAGCAACCAAGCTGCTTGACACCAAGGTACAACAACCCCAATAGAAGGCCAAGAATCCCAGCGATGCCGTATTCACCATTCAGCCTTTTCTTTGGGTCCCCGGTGTAGTAACCCCATGCGTAGTTGAATCTAGATGTGACAAAGATAGCCCCGCAAATCGCTGCGTATCTGGGGTAAGCAGCCCCTACCAAGAGCAAGCTAACAAAAAAGATGGGCAACTGCTCCAATAGATTCTGGTGGGCTCGCTGAATGCAGTTGAAGATATTCTCCTTGGGGCTGTACATCGCTGGGTAGAACACTTTATACTTCTTGCGCGCTTTACCCACGTTTACCATCAAGTACATGTTCACAGCCACCATGTAAAAGACACACAGCAAAACGTACCCAAAATCATTTGGAAGGAATTCCATTGGGGCAACCATGGTTTAGTTTTATCAGTGGAGGTTACAAAACTTTTTTGTACCTGTAAAAATGTAAGCAAAAAATGAAATATATGAAACAAGCTAGTATGCACTGCAACTAGAACTGACCCTAACGCCATTTGTTTAATTCCATCAAAAAATACCTTAAATATAAAATGCCCGGAACACCGATTTTTCGTGATAATGCCCACGTTTATATAGTTAGTAGAGAATCATGTGATAACATGACACACTACTACTGCGGTACCACGTCATGTTATGACACGAAATGTTGTGGCAATCCCTGCAAAAACTGCATCGTCATTCTGATTTTTGAAGTTTGAAAATATTCATAGAAACCAAACTTCCTTATTTTAACAGGGTGGACGTTCGCACAGTCCGGTTGCCGAATGGTTACCGTAATAGCTCCACTGATTTATATACCTAATTCTGTATAAAACAGTCCTAAGGTGTTGCGATTTTTAATGTTTTCCAAGAGTTGCCTTCTTAGTATATTTTAGTTTAGTTTATTAATTTTTGCCTTTTTATATCGGCAAATGAAGCAATTCAGGGCACATGAACATGAAATGCGACAAAACGAACAATCGTAAATACATAGTTTTACCGTTTGTTCCTGCTCCATTTTTTACAAAACCGTGGTTATCCGTTTTAATGCAAAGTAGGAGCGAACAAATAATCTTAGTGAAGGGCCGCACGATCAAATTCAGCCACTGGGCCAATAGTTAAAAAACATCAGCACCTATTGGTTTTGCATTTCTTAAAAAAACATCTGGAGGCTCAACGACCTGAATACCCTACGTGACGTTACCTCACGTGATGTAATTTCACAGAACGATCAAAGTTTGCATTGGAAAGTGTATTTAAATAACCACAAGTTAATCTCATTTGATAATCAACTTCGATTCGTACCTAAGTGGGTTTTCATAAAGAAAGCAAAAGTCTTTACAAAGAAGGCGGAAAATATTCACATAAACTTGGCAACAAAAACACAAGATTTTTACAACTTGCTCTAGTTTGACTAGAAGAATCCATTTTTTTAAAGGACGAAAGCAAAATTTACATAATTTGCAATAATCCGTAGGAATTGCTTAGAAGATTTAAAAGAAGAAGCGATTTCGTAGAATATCGCAGGGAACAAAGCAATTTGCACCACGCTAGATTTGCAGGGATTCACTCATTTCTTCCACTGAGTGGCTCAAGAGAGCACTGTTGCTTGTGCAGCTGCTGATACTGCCTCCAGCGGATTGGGACTGGGGTGGGTCCTGGGGAATAGTTGGTTTGTGTGAAATCGAAATTTTGATATTTGTTTCGAAGTAACTTTTAATTTCCGACATAACTGTCAATTTGGAAAGCCTATTAAATACCACTGGGTTGGAGAAATTTAAACAGTATATTTGTTGCAAATTTATGGCTAAGCTGGATATGGAAATAGCTTTTCCTGTTTAGAAAGTAGGTATGTCCAGTATCAAGATTCGATAACTCTTTATATTTCTCCAACCCAGTGGTATCTAACGAGTCATTCAAATTAAAAAGAATGTCTAATTAACCACACAATGTAATAGCTCCAGCAACTCGACTGTGGGTATCACATGTATTACTGTGCACCTGAGCAAGCCACTTTACATTTCTCCAAAACAGCGGTATTTTAATGAATCATCCACATTAAAAGTCGTGTTTAACTATCCATACACTGTAATAGCTGCTAACTTGACTGTGGGCACGAGGTGTGTTATGAAATGGGATTAAAGTGAAGCATACTCACTGTTGTGCATTCGTCCAGAATCGTGAGAGTGCTCGTTGGTCCACTACTGCTACCTTGTGAATGCTTTTCTTCCACAAGAGAGCGCCCTCGAGCTTCCTCTGTCGTTGGTGTTGTCACTAGTGGGGGTTGCTTGCATGAACTGGATCCTATGATGTCACAAAGTAGATTGTACGGGGAAAAATTAGAGTTCATGCAAATTTTGAATTTCTGAAAATGAAAACCAGAACTCCATAGTGAGTACGTACAATGTGTACATAATAACCATGAAAGCAATATGCACTAAAATATATGCACCATAATAACCATAAGAACATATGCACTATAACAAGGGTGGGCAACTTCTCTAGTCGGCGGGCCAGATGTGGGAAAATGAAGTACTTGGTGGGCTGAATTATTACAGGAATAGTATTCAATATCTTAAGTACAGAGTATGGTTGGTTTCAGTCTGCAGGCCGGTCAAATTCCCTTAACGGGCTGGATAGGCCCGCGGGCTGTATGTTGCCCATGTCTGCACTATAATAACCACCAAAACAATATGTACCATAATAACCATAGGTGAGACTTACGTTTTGCGTGTTTTGATTTCCTCTTGGCACCAATGGATTGGGAGTAATGCAAGCTCTTGACATCTGCGCCCACATTCGATGATACTGCACTCTGGCTGCTTTTAACTGACACATTGTCATTCATGTGAACCTGTGGGTTAATACATACATTTTATGGTGTTTATTAACATGATCGGTTAAGGGGCTGAGATTAATGAATGCTATGCTACTGTTGTATTGAATTAATATTGGAACATTTATATTCAGGTGGTGAAGCTTATATATGGGTGATGAAGCTTGTATACAGGTGGTGGAGGTTATATAAAGGCACAACAACTAGTACAAACCTGCACAGATGTATAGTTATGAAGAGATCCGACAGAGATCTGGGTATGTGTGGATTGTAGATCGCTCTCAACTCTGTAAAGGTGTTATTATTAATTTTATTAAAAGGCGATATTAATAACACATAATGCAAACATTTTGCACAAAGATGTCCGTGTGCTTCTAAGCATGAGTGAAAGAAACTATACAGCTAGATGAGATACTGTAGCTACCATACTACACAAGCTGCCTGGGCTGCACAAGGTGCATGACCTGCACAAGGTACAGCATTAGCTGAACAAGATGCACTAGTTGCCTAAGCTACACGGGCTGCATTAGCTGCACAAGTTAACAAGTGGAACAAGAATGCACATTTCAATCCGGCCGGTTGGTCTAGCGGTTAAGTGCGTTGCCTTTCAATCGAAAGGTTGCAGGTGCGAAACTGGTCGCTAGCAATTCGGTTGCATCCTTGGACAAGGCACTTTACGGACATTGTCTGAACCCAGCGGATTAATGGGTTCTACCAAATTGAAGGAACGTGTCTATCATATACAGCACACTGCAATAGCTCCGGTAACCCAACGATGGGCGCGAAGTGATCTGACGATTGCCCGTGTGATAGCCCCCTTGGTTTTCCCATTCACGGGGATAAACATGAATATCCTATCCTATCCTAACTTGAATGATTAAACAGATTCATAATTCCACAAACGACGATACATGACCCACATATTCACCCACCTGTTTGTACTTAACCCACACGCCCCACTAAGGCCAGACAAGCTTCCAGTTATACTTGCACCTGTGGACATAGAGGATATTATTGCAACGCCGTCACCAAAGCTTCTTATTTTTTTTCTAACTGAACAATGAATCTCTTAGCAGGTAATACGTACCAATACGTAACAGCCAAACAAATTAGATGCCAATCAAGTGTAAAACCCGTTGTCAAACACACCAGAGGGCAATTAAGTGCCATACGCAACAGCTAAACGCACAAGAGGGCAACCAATAGCAATACCTACCAGCCATAGCTACAGTGCTCGACCCATCATGGTCCACCCTTCCCACTTTATCGAGGTTGCTTCCATGGGAAGTATTCAAGCTGCCCACCGTCAGCCCCCCCACACTCGCCTCTCCAATGCTGGGGTTGATCACTGCTAGTCGAGCTGTGGAGAAGAACCAGGGTGAACTTTGGGGCAAAATTTCCTATTTTTTCTACCCACCATGAGCTCACCTGTACTTAAACACCCTGAACCCAACCGATTTAATAAACCTTAATTTTATAAACACCCCCCCATTACACTCAAAAACTCACAAATAAAATAAAGTAATTCACTTGAATAAACTAGGGCTAAGTTTTGTTAAAAACCAAACTAAATATTGGGGGTAATAGGGGAGTTACCCCGCCCCCTTTCCCAGTCTATAAGACCCAACTTAAGCTAAAATCAACCAACCAGTAAGTGACCCATCCGCACCCGCAAAATTGGGGTTCTCGTCCGGCGTTGTCGTCTCCGTCTGCCCCCCACCACCCCCTAAATCGAAGGGGAATCCCGCGGGCAACGATGGCATCCCGGAACTATCCTGCCCCGGCAACCCATAGCTCCCTGTGCGGCAGAGCGAGAAGGGTACGACCCCGTACACGTACAACAGCATCACGGGGACTCCAACACCTGGAAAATGGAGTGGGTGATTATTTAACCCCTAACTTACCCCAATAATTGGTAAATGTGGGTAATGGTTATTTATTTAACCCCTAACTTTATCCTAATAAACGGTAAATGAAGGTAGAGAAATTATTTCACCCCTAATTTTCCAGATGATCCACATATAGCAGTACACTTGTTGTTTACCAGGGGTTAAAAAATCCTCATTATACCAAATTTTGCTAATAGTCAGGGTTGCAATGTTCATTTTACATCATATGGGTGAAATTTGGAGGGCGGGGTGACAATTTGCATCCCTGGTACCGCTAACGTCGAATAATGGAATATCTTAAAAAGCCTGCTTGGGATTAGTCAGCATAGATATGCTTGCATTGCAGAGAATATGTTGGATGGAACATATAACTGCTACACTAATGTTGTGCATGTACATAATAATATAATGCTATTAACACATGGACTTGTACAAAAACAATTTCTAAACATTTTTCTAAGCACGCCTAATCTTGTATTAGCAGTGCCAAACTCCACATGATACTATAGTATACCCTGCAAACCTACAAATCTAACGAAATAATACCATTGTCTGGCTACAACAACATATGGTGTCCATTAAGTCCATATGGCCTTATTTGCAGTAATCAGTGGAACAATTAAAATGCTAAAGAACCTAGTTCTGCTGCTGTTACAAGGATCACTATAATTCACTATTTCCTATGCATGCCAGTGTTAAAAACCTATAAGGCAATTAAGTTAAGATTGAATAACTTTTATTCTAA
>CH002267.1:66190-81532 GCA_000149265.1 Ciona savignyi | reverse complement strand
GATTCTTGGGCGTTTTAGCATTGCCATATCATTTATCTTTTGATAATATTAGCCTCATCATTACAAATAATCAAAAGGTTATTTTAAAAAACCCCCAAATTCCTGCCAAGAGACAAAAAAATTTAAAAAATGAGTGGAAGGAGTACAACTTACCACCCAAGGCAGCCACAGCTAAAATTAGAAACAACTCATTTTTGGCATTCTTAGCAGAATTTTAACAAATATTCGATGGGTTTACTTTGCAAAACTAGTAATATAAAAATATAAAAAACGAGGAATAAAAAAATGACAAAAATATAAAAAACGAGGAATAAAAAAAAACAAAAAAATATAAAAAACAAGGGAAGATGGCGGGTTTGTACAACTTACCGACAGCCAGGGCAGCCACAGCTGGTGAAACAATAAAAGCTCCAGCTGCACACACAGCAACCAACATATTCCGCTTGTATTTAGCGACCTCCTTCTGTTCGAATTGAGCCACCACCTGCGCATGGGAGCCCAATTAGCAAATGCTTTAATGCACCGCGCATAATCACCATTATGACCACATAACTACAGCTTATGGGAATGCAAATCTGAATTGACCTATGAAAATCAATAACGTGTGAACGTTTGTAGAACATAGGGTGGATATACAACCATTTCTATATTAATCATAATCAATGTATTATGGTAAAACTTCTGATTGTACTTATATATTAAAATGCAAGATAACAGCTGAAATGTGTTATATATGGGTAAAGTTGGATAATGGGTTGTAAGAAACTGGCTAGTGGGTGTATGGGTAAACTGAACACTGGGTATAAATATACGCGGGATATTGGGTATATGGGTAAGCTGAATATGGGTAAACTGGATAGTGGGTGTACAGGTAAACTGGACACTGGTGATAAGAATAAGCTGGATAGCAGATATATGGGCGTGCCAAATATGGGTAAGCTACATATGATGGTTAAACCAAGCTGTAAATGGTTCAGAAACACACAGATCACCCAAACATGGGTTGGTGAATACTCACCCTCCGAGCCACCCACACAGGCATCCCGATGATAATAGCGGGGACTGCAACCCCAGCAACCAACCCAATACCCAGCGGAGCCCCGATAAGAAGCCCCAGTTGCCACAGAATCTTCTTCTTCCTGCTCCACGGCTTTTTACCCCAGAAAGTACACCCTGATGGGCTGAAAACCAAGGGGATTCCCCATTAAGCAAATAGCGGTAGCCAGTATTTATGTTTATCCCAGTGGATAAAAAAAAACAAGTAGATGCATTTAAACCCACCATCGGGTTACGAATACTATTACGGTGTGTTGTGTATGAATATGATTAAGATCGGTCCATGATTCATTTACATGATTTCCCAGATGCAAGAAATGCAGGGCGGTTACTCACACCTGTTTACACCGATCTCTGATTTGCATATTGAACTATAAACAACAATATCTGTGGCATGTGGGTTCTTAAACTTAAATTTTAAGATTATCAGCTAAACTTTCCGTTATCCCTGGCAGTGTTAACATGACAACTGCAGGCTTTATTCCATAGTGTGACAACACTAACACGCTATTGTTACACCACAATACTTATTACTACGGCCGGCTGGATATTGTGGTAAGTGTGCGTAATTTGACACATTGAGTAATTATTATGATGTCATTATTCGAGAATAGGATATGATAATACTTTACAGGAATACTTAACCATTCTATTTCAGCCAGACCTAATCAGCATAATATATCATTTTTACTTGTGTTTTGAAAATAAAAGCTGTAATTTTGGAGTAAACATTGGTATAAAAATCAGGTAAAAGCCGTGTATATATAATATTGAAGAATTATGTGCACTTTCACCATTGTACACATGGTTTGCGTAGCACTTTCTTTGTTTAATAACTCAACAAGGTTTAAAGAAATTTTATTCAAGCGATATTTGGTTGTGGTAATTGTGTTAATACTACCTGGGGTGTGGTTTTTGTGGGTTACAACATCCTTATATACGACACCAAACTTATTGGTCAAAGGTTGGTTTCATATGTTGAGATTTTAAATTTCACTTTCAGTTTAACACAGTGGTTCCCAACCTGGGGGTCGCGACCCCCAAAGGGGTCGCAAAGCATGTTAAAGGGGGTCGCGAAGCTGTTACTAATGTAAGAACAAAGGTAAATGTCAATAGGACTGGGTGCACCGGTACGCTCGTAGTATGTGCTATCATAGAGTACTAACATATATTAGTACTCTATGGTGCTATCCCGTGCATAATTTTTCATTGGGCATTTCATTCGGATTGCTTAGTAGCACAATATTATTGCATCAGTATGCGTCCACTGTGATGTCATATCGTCCACTGTGATGTCATAAACTATGACCACTTGACTGTAAACGTACAATAGCTGCAAATTGGAACTTTATTAAGGAAGTAGCTTAGTGTATTATACAATAGAAATCAGTCAAGACTTGGAATTGGTAAAGATAGTTAAGGGGAGCATCATATGCGTTTAGCTGCAGACCTACAAGGTCAACGATCGCGCTGATTTGTTAATAAATGCAAGTAAAGCATTTTTGTGCTAACCTTCTAATTTTGCATTTAGGATAGAATATAAGTGTGGGTCACGGAATCTTCGAAAATTTTTAAGGGGGTCACCAAGGGAAAAAGGTTGGGAACCACTGGTTTAACATGTTCATTCATGTTGTTTCACTAACTATCCCTTGTACTTTGCACGTATTTCGCCAATTGTGATGTCATAATGTGTGTTGTGACTCATGCTATTGATAGCACTGTGACATCACATACATGATTTTCAAATTCCCCAACTAACAAACACTTTCCTCAATGATTGAAAAAGGTTAAATTTAGAAATTTCAATCAATCATCGATTTCTCTAACATTTAATCCAAGCAGCCACGAAAGGAATATAAAACGAAAACTTCAACGTTGATATTTACCGTGCACACCAGAGTCGTAAAATTAGTTTTTAATGGGCAGTTAGCTCTTATGTGGCCATGTTTGTTCCTTTTAATGAATTTGTTTAGAATTACGGGGTTAAAAGACTTTTTTTTTATTTTTTTTAAATATTGGTCTTTATTTTATTTTATTTTTTATTTTTTGGTGTAACTGCCTGAATTTGACCATTAGTTTCCGGGCAGTACAGCTACCGTGCTACCAACAGTCTTTTCAATCCTTGTAGCAAATATTCAACTTTACAGCATCGTGTCTGGTTATTTTTATAACAAACCAAAACAGAAAGTCAACTTTAAATTTGTCACAAACCATCTATAATGCTTTTATTAAGCATATACACATAATACTGGTTGGAATTACCATTCCAATGTAGTTACTGCTTTACAAGAATTTCGCCTTATGTCATCACAAATCATATAAAATTGATTAAAAAATCTCTATTTTTAATTTTTATTCTAAAACAAACAGATTTTTATTTTGATAAAAGCTAATTTACCCAACGAACCACAAGTAAAAATAGCTCTTCAGCTTAAATTGCTCCTTTCTTAGTAAAATAATTGCTGTTGCATAATCAACACACTGTAGAGTATGTTATATTGAACAGGTTTTAATTTAATTTAATCTATAACCTTATTAGCATTTTTTTTACAAAAACATAAACTCATAACCCTGTAATAGCACTTTAATGCATTAAACAACAAATGTATTCTATATATAGTTTTATATATAGTGAAAACATACTTCAATAGTGTTTGATTATTTATTATAATAGTTATAATTAACAATATACATTTATTTCAATATCCAAATTTTATACCTTTTAAAATGTCTTAAGTGTTTATTTTGGTTGAATTCCTGTTTAATTTAGTTACATTTCTAATGTTTCTTCCCAATAAATGAATCTACATTGTAAAAGAAATCCAATAAACTAAAGAGGGAAAATAATAAACACATGTAGTTTAAAAGTTTAAAACTTCAAAACGTTTTTATACAGCATGAAATTTACAATACTGACAAAATACCTTTTGCTGTAACGGGTAATTATTTTAAAACTTCAAAGATTTTAATTAATTTAATAAGTCTTGTGTATTTGTAGTTTTGGTACTTAAAATTGTTTTAAAGTTCTAACTTATGCGATTCTTAGTATGTACAAAGGCTGTAATGTTTATATTATAAAACGTTAATTTTCCGTTAAAAACTTAATATTAAAACATTTATAGTGAACCGGTTAATCTTAGCAGTATATTTCTATTTTGGTATATTATTTCTTCTTAAACTGATGACTAAAAAAGAAACAGTACAATGTTTTTTGTAAATCATGCTATTATCGTAGTATTAAAGATTAGTATTAAGATTGCTTTGAGTATTAAGATTGCTTTGTTTCTTGTTAGAATATCATATAACATTCGAAAATGCCTCAATATGAGAAATCGTTTCAGTCCTGGGCTAATACTGTGTAACATGACCTACCTTAAATAATGCAGGTCGGTTATCTCCTGCAGACACAGCCAACAGAACTGGACATAGCACACCGTGCAGGTCATGTGGTTACAGGAGCCATCATTCATTTTAACAATCAAAGCCCCACACTTTGGGCATGGTTTAATCACATCTGGAAAGCGGAATGGAAGTTGAAAATTTTGTAAAAAGTTTGGACCAATGTAAGCTTCATCTATTTGTACGGATAAAGGGTAGCAGTTATTTGTGTGGTCGTGGATAACACCTATTTGTATGGATTGTGGGGTGGAACTTATACAACAGGTAAAGTTTATAAACAAGTAAAGTTTAAACACAGTTGAGGCTTGTTAACGGGGTTGCAGCTTATACACAGGTGGAGCTTATGTACAATTCTAGCTTATACACAGGTGGAGCTTATGTACAATTCTAGCTTATACACAGGTGGAGCTTATGTACAATTCTAGCTTATACACAGGTGGAGCTTATGTACAATTCTAGCTTATACACAGGTGGAGCTTATGAACAATTCTAGCTTATACACAGGTTGACTTATACACACGTGGAGCTTTTAAACAGAACGGGAGTTTACACACAGGTGGAACATTTACCCATGTGGACCTTATATACAGGCAAGTTTCTCTAGGTTTTTTAGTTCTTAATTCCACAATGAAAATGCATCAGAAGCTTCTATAAAACAACCACCCACCATGTACAGAGCCTTGACTATAAGTGACGGAATTAGTTCTCATTCGAACCTGTCTTGTCCTCTGTAAATGAGCCGCATCGCAAGTCTGATTGGGATGCCATTCCTGCAATGCAATTTCCATCCCATTTCACTATTTGTTGATAAGAAAAAAATTCAATGTATCAACACTACATTAGAGTGTGTCTGCTTAACCCAATAAATATCATTTGAGTCTTAGAAAAATCAGCCAAGATGATGTTCAGTAACCCATGTATATAAACAAATTAAAATTATCAAGTAAGGCTTGTATCATGGGATTATGTAAAGCGAGTTATATAAACTAAAGAAGAATCAAACAAGAATCAAATAGACACACCACTATTACCACTATTATTACATTAATAGGGTTGGATCCATGCTAGAACCAGGGACCAGGAATGAAGGCCTTAAATGACCTGGTAATATAGTAACTGACTAACTGTTAAGAGTTTAAGACCAATCATTATTATATGCATTTGGTAAATGGTTAAGATCAACACTGTCAACTAGCAACAACACCATCATCAACCACATTTAACTTTATCAACACTTTCAACAATATCATCAACCACTTTCAAATTTATTAACAACATTAACACCATAATTATCAACCTTTAAATTCATCAACAATGTCAACACTACCATCAACCAGCCTCAAATGCATCAACACCATCACACAACATTACCTGTCTACAATGGTAGCAGAAGAAAGCATGGCAACCAGGTCTTCTACATTGCAGCTTGGGGCAACTGGCACAACCGTGGGCGATCACAGCATACCTGTGAGGTGAGGAAAGCGTGTCACATACTTTGACGATGATCTGGTACACCTCCTCATCAATGGTCAATCCAGAATGTCAGTTTACAGATTGTACCCACAGTTGTTTAGACATAATATGATAAACTTTAGTTTGAATCAAGCCCAGTACAGTATGGTCATATCGGTACATACAGACTTCTAAACAATAACGGTCTTAGTAACGAAACTTTAATGGGTTTGAAACTGAGCTAGGTTAAAAAAGAAGTCCAGTACAAGACAAAAAATTCCACAAACCCAAAGAATAAACCATGGGTACAATTTGTGTATTAACATTCTGCACATTGCATGTGAAACTGTGCTTGTCTAAATTACAATAGAGTTCAGAAAGATAAATGATTTTTGTTAGAACTGGAATGGGTAGGATTAGGGCTGCGAAAAATTAACGGTTAAGCCACGGTTAACCGTTTTTTTATGGTTAACCGTCACGTCAAATTTTTAACCGTTTAACCGTTTTTTAACGTTACTTTACCGCCCACATTTAATTGGGCGTAATTGCGTTTTAATAATCTTCAAATATACATAACTCCATTCACACGTTGATTGTTTCAATATTACGTAATATAAGCAACCATTCACACGTCGATTGTTTGATTGTCAACGTAATATACGCACCATTCACACGTCGATTGTTTGATTGTCAACGTAATATACGCAACCATTCAGACGCTGATTGTTTGATTTTTAACTCAATGTTACGCATTACAATCAAAGTTATACTATGTGTCTTGAGGTGACGTTTAAAAACAATAAACAAACACATAAATAAGACCCGATAATGCCGGTAATCACGCGCGTTATTTCTTTGCTGCCCTTTACGGCTGCCTGAACTTTTTTTGCCAAAAACGGTGCCGATTTGATGGTAGTTTAAAGAAAATCGGTTAACGGTTAACCGATTATTTTTACATCAGTTAACCGTTTTTTAAATTAACCGTTAATTCGCAGCCCTAGGTAGGATATAACTCTTCTTAATTCCGCAACATCACATAACTTGTATGGAATTTCAATTGGGAACATATGAAGCTCAGTTATAAACCAGACATGACACAATGCCCTTATTATCAAAGACAATGATGAAACATATAATCCATTATGACATGCACAGTTCATATTGAGGTCAATGGTTCACATTAGGGATTATTGCAATCAGGCAGACACTAAGTGTGTGGTGGCATGTGGTACTGTGGTAGCCAAGCATTTCAGGGTCAATTTAACAATGCAGGATAGGAAATAGCATAGAAATATGTCCGACCGTTTAGCTTGGTGGGTTAGTGCGTCCCCTTACAGCCGATGGGTTGAACTGGTCACTAACTGGTGGATTATGCCCTTGGGGAAGGTACCAAGTGGACATTGCCTGAACCAAGTCGATTAATGGGTTCTACCAAATTAATGAACATCTAAATCACATACAACACATTCAGTAACCGGATGGTGGGAGCGAGGTAATCTGACGATTTCCTGTTCTAATGCCCATTGCGTTTTTACATAACGATATAAACATAAACACCTATCCTATATCTTATACAATAAAATGGTGGGTCCGAACAGATTAAAACTAAATATTGGAAAGCCGAAAATACAATTCTGGCTACGGGACCTTCCATGAAATCACAGACTGTACATACATGCCACTAAACAATGGGCTATTGTTCTCACATAAATAATGTGGACATTGAAGAATCCATGCACAATGGCGGTCGATAAGTGTATTCAACTACTCCCACATTCTATTTTTTACCAATAAACGCAGCTAAAATAGCTATCTTAGACGTCAACTATATCATTATTTGGCTCTATGGTCACCATTACCCACCTCTTAGCAATAAACGCATTTAACACTAATTTTAATGATGATATGACTATTTTACATTCATTAAATATACAGAAGTATGCATAGGTATATAATATTAATCGCACAGCATATGCTAATTATATGCTGCATAATTATAAACTATATTTGCGGTCTTTAATACAGAACGCACCAGCACCAGTTCTCTGTTATTATTATGGTGGGTGGCATGTATGAGTCATTATATGGAAGAAATAGTTCCCAAAATGCCATAATAACATATACTCCGTTTTAAATGATAAAGTAGCTTCTTTACTTGGTAATTCTATTTACCGCCATTATCCATACACCCAACAATACCTAGACCCACCAATTATCCCAACAACCATAATCAACTATACACAGACCACCCACAACCAAACATACCAGCCATAACTGAATTCAGTTAATTTAAAAGTGCAGGATCTGGACCTTTTAACCTTTTATATTTACACATTTTTACACCTCATATACAATGGTCGTGATAAACATTAACTACACACCGTTATATTAATATTAAAAGAGGGCATTGTGGAATTCATGTGGAGTTTCTGTATTGGTATTCTGTGATGCCAATGTATTATATAATATTTGAAATTACGGATTTAAAACCAGCATTCTAGAATATTTCAACTGCACTGTAAGTGTTTGCTTATTTTATTGCATCATTGAAGCTGATGCAAATAACTTGGGCTTGGGTAATGCAAATACAAAATACAATTAACTTATTTGCTGCCTTGTCTAGGCTTTATTCACAAAATATAGAAGGCATACCGGCATAAAAAGCAAGTATGACGTTCACATGATTTTAACCCTGGGTAGTGGGTACCAAACCACAGTTGGAGGTATAGGAAAAAAAGACAAATGTGACATAATAACTATGGATTGCATGCACCCTTATGCTCTCTGATAGCTCTAAGGTGATGGAGTAACTGGCCCTTTATGGCCTAAATTTCTGGTCCTAGGGCTGGGTACTTACCCACAGTCGGGGGCGGGGCACCAGCGACAGTCTGGGTCCACTGCGAGACTTTTCCGCAACGTAAATTCCTCCCATTTGTTGATCAAACCCGGGTTGTTGACGAGAATCATCTTCATGTCGGAGGGATGAAGTCTCTCTTGGCATTCAGGACACATTAAGTTCACTCTGTGTATGGGATGGTGTTGACGTTTATTGTGTTCCAGCTTAATAATTTATAACTCATAAATTTAAACCATGGTGAAAATCACTGTAATATTCACTCTTTTAGGTGGGAAGCAAAAAGTTGAGGATAAAATAACAAATACAAGGACAAAATAATTAAAAACTTCCACAATCATATGTTTAATATTGCAGTCAGGATGGTTGGTATAGTTGTTTGTTGAGTTTGTTACTTCAAACAAGTCAACCGAATATTAGTTACCGGGCAGCAGGTTCAATGTTGCATAATTACAAAATCCGATATTTTAAATTCTTTTTTTTGGATTTTGTATGCGGATCTAATTTGATATTTGTGTGTCCGGGGCATTACAAAAGGAAAACGTTTCTAAGGGTGTGTAGTGTTTCCATGTTGAATGGTACAATTAAATCAATAAACCACATAAAGATGTGGTTATATTTAGAATCAGGACTGTGATTTATTTGTCCTAGAACTTGATGGCAATATTGAGTGCATATGCCACAAATTACTGCCGGTTCATCCGCAAGGCATGTAATGAAAATAATACGTGTAATGTAAATGCTTGCAGTGTAAATCGCCTGCATCCAAATGCACTATGTACACAGTAAGCTGATGTTATTACATTGTCAACAATATTTAAAGCACAAGAATGTGTTGCACACAGGTAAAAGGTAAAAATCCATTTGAAACCAATTCATGAAAATTAAGTACAAAAATGTTGAAATGAAAACATGTATTCTTAATCATGTATTATCATGGATTCTCCAAATAACAGTAGATGTACAGTCATGTATTCTCAGAAGATGAACAACTACTATTCAGAGCTAAACAAATCATATGGCTAGGTAGTTTTTGAGGGGTAAAGGAGTCAAAGAGAAAATCGCTAAACCTAGTTCACAGTAAAAGCTTCTGGTCTTAGATGTATTCAAGAGAGACAAGGCAACTTTGTTGCATCATAAACGATGAGGTAATTTCAACCACATGATTGCAGCAAACTTAATAACAAGCCTTGGGGCATTGCAGCAATAGTTAACAAGATTTATGCCACAAATATTTCATGTATATAAACACCAAGATTGAAATGAAGTACTGGGAAGTATCAAAGACAGTGTCATTACACAATAATGCTGCATAATATGGTAGCATGTTTGCAGTTATATGTTGATACTTACAAAAACATTTAAAGCGAATTTTAAAATATTAAAAAAAGGATTTTTTAATTTGTGTTTCTGAAAAAGCATCTTAGCCATATTTAAGATAAATATTTTAAGATAAATAGACGGCGTTAAGATAAATATTGGAAAAAATAAGAAGGTTAGCAAAATGTCTGCTAATGATAATACAACATGATTTTAAATGATAAATGTTAAATTTTTAATGGTCTAAAAAGGATATTTTTAAAAAGATAAAAAACAAACTTACCTGGATTCTACAATTTCTATGGACAAGTACTGCACCAAACAGCTGGAGCATGATCGATGGGTACATGTTGATAATCGGGGGGGAAGTTCTCAATCGGCTGCGTGAATGGGGTTTATTATATTTCCTATAGTCTTAAGCCAAAACACAACTCCATTAATTCAATATACTACTTTTCGTATTGAAATAAATCATAAAAATAGTTTTTATCATAAAGAGTTTTTATCATGAAAAGTTTTTATCGTGAAGATACTTGCCGAATGTCCTATTATGATATGTGTTATAATGGTGTATTTTGCTTAGACAGCCTTACAAATGGGTTTATTGCAGGGCTCTACATAAAGCTATTAGAACACTTGTCATGTAGGGACAAGTTCAGTACCGAATTACCTTTTCCCATTTAGCTTACACTTGTCCCATAAAAAATCACAATTTAATTTCCCGATTTCCGCCGTTCCAGACCATGTAATTAACGCAATATTAAACGACATAATCACTCCCAAAAAAGACCTTCCTTATCATGGAAACGGGAATCGTCTTTCTTAGTTCGTTGCGGTTTGCACGAAGACGATGACAGGCTCAAAAATCCGCGCGGGTAACGCTAGTACTTATCGCGTGACGCACACTGTGCGAGTAAGACTTTACATCCGCATATAAAAAAACTAAGTAACGTTTACCGCGACCGTTTTATATTATTTTTATATTCAGTATACCGTTTTATTATACAAATGGCTTGTCCGAATATTGGAGTCTATAATAATTATATCAGCATGTTAGATTGTTAAATTCTTACTCGCCCAAAATTTGATGGATTTTTGGCCCTGGATGATATTATTTTACAAAATTATCTTGTCTAATACCTATATTGTATCACGTTTAATAATACTCATTAATGCCATATTCAATATCTTGTATTACGAATGCGCGTGAGATTGGTATTAACAAATAACAAAGGCTACGCTGTCGTTCGAAATCGGCTTTTTAAGTTGCACTCCAATTGTAATAATTACCATTTATTAATACTAAGAATTATATTACCTAAACAATTGAAGAAGAGACGGATACCCCGGATTGGGATGTCATGTTTACTTCGCGTTCGTTTTTTATATAATTTACTGGTGAAAATTTTGAAGTCGCGTTATTTTAAGTTTGCGTTGAGTGATTATTTCACACACTTTTGGAGTAATTCTAAAAGTTTTTATAAGCCTAATTTATTTTACGTTTTTATTATCACCGATGCGAAGATTGCGTATCAGTCTTTATCGTATTTGCCACACAAGGAATAAGACCGAGTGTTAGTCACTATCATAATTTCGCACGGGGATAGTAACTAAATTTTAAGGTGTTAGATCTTTACAACTCCTCTCAGTTACCGCTGATTAAATCCGATTTGTAACAAGAGTAACGGAAAACGAACAACAAAACAGTACTAATCTCATTCGCGCACGGTGCTAGTTTAACACCGTTTGAACTTGGAGATATACACGGCGGTAGCGGTAGAGGAAACCGAAAACAGCATTTAGCTTGCATTTTTAACTTGTCCCGTCGGACAAGCGGCGCGCAATATCTACTTGTCCCACGCAATAAATCACCTGTCTCGGACAGGCGAACAAGCGTGTATGTCGAGCCCTGGTTTATTGTAATTCATTTAGTCTAAAGCCAATACACAACTCCATAAACTCAATATACTACTTTTCGTATTGAACTAAATTATAAAAATAGTTTTTATTATGATTAAAGTTTTAATTATAAAGAGTTTTTATGATGAAGATAATTTTAGCACAAGATACTTTTATTGTGAAGATCCATATGCTGCAATATCAAAAGTGGTATAAAGGCGTTTTTTTGCACAGGCAGCATTACAAATCCATTGGTTATGTCACATCTTTGAATAATAATATGGTTGAGAAATTATCATGATCGACAATAACACAATAAAATAACCTGATAAATATTGAATATTCTCTTTGTATAAATATAACAATGATAACCTGAGTGACAAGACAAAGGGGACATTCCAAAGTATGCTGTTGATCAGGTTTGGAATCGCTGGTATTGGAACTACTTTGGGATGAACGGTGGTCAACTTGGGAAGGGAAGGGATGGACGGATGCTGGAATTCATCAGTTAATTACATTTTAAACGCTAAAGCTATCTGTACTTTTGTTTTGTATGAAGTACCTCAAGATTTTAAATGATTCCACTCAAGATCAAATGGATGCACTCAAATAGTTAAACACAAAATCAATAAACGCTGTTTGACCTTGCTAGTTACAAGGTTAAAGGGTCTGTCCACAATTTATTCATATTATATATTTATAATGTATTATTTATATAAAAAAACTATTGAGTACCCGGTTTTAGATTAAGTTCCAAACATGCATTTTAAGAGATAATGTAAATTATTGACTGGAATGTTGGTTACATATAAACAAATATCAACAAATATGTATAAGAAACAAAAACAAAGGTACCATAGAAGCCTAAAAAAATTACAAGTTAAAAAAGATACCTTAGAATCACTTTATATTATAGAAATTATAATCACTTTATATTATTAGAATCACTTTATATACGTATTACATTTTTCACAGCAAGAGTTGAAGTAGAATTAAATTATTGTTAAATTCAACCTCAAAGAAATAACAGCGAATGATTTAACAATAGCTTGGTAGAATTTCGTGTTTGCATTGTAGGAGCGGTACCACATTACCAGAAATGTAGACATTAAAACGGCCATTTCTCAAAAATAACACCCTTTACTACACACTTTGTTATTTACACTTATATCGGTACCTAAAAGTAACAGAGTTTATTTTGTTCAGTGGAAAATATTTAATAACAAGTTATTTGGAATAAAATTTGGCAGGATGTGAAATATTGAATGTGAAATTCTAATTTAACATTACTAATCACACTTTTAAAAGGTGGACCTTAATTCCAAGTAACATTAACATGGTCTTAATCCGCTCACCAACCTTCAACATTAATGGAATCTCTCTGCGTGGTTGAGGGCTTGGATGTGGAAGGAATATCCTCGAGACTTGATGAGCGGGAATCCGGCAACGTATTGTTTCTCCCACAGCAGCTGAGTCTGTAGAAGGAGGGTCGTTATCTATGCTCATGTGCGTCAAGTTAAGTGTGGTAAAGTTACACCTCCATTGAGCAAACACTTATAATTAAATGAGATTTTGCTTAACGCTACCAGTAACTCTCTAAAAATAATATGGTTTATATAAAAGACGGAAATAGCTTTGTATTTTATTTCCATATTTTTATAATTAAGCTTTAGTACCAACCTTTTATACAAATTTAACTTCGACTAAACAACAACTTCACTAATTATAGCAATACCATTGAAACAATGCTTTGCTCCGATAGAACCGAGAAAATAAGAAATCCTTGCCAATTATTTGAATAATGATTATAATCTAGTTACTCTAGCTAACATATTAGAATGTCCCTGTAAGTGGCGCTGTTTGTCCATATTTTTGAATTTGTCATACTGATTTACATCCTGGTTTGGCACAAAAAGAGAACTGTGGTCCAGTTTCTTGCTGATTTGATTTTTCTGATCCGAAAAATTCCTCACCTTGAAAACAAAGATCGCCGTCTCCATGGTAACCGAAAGAGTCGGTGCCGCTTTTTCGTCGAACTGGTCCGTGATTGGCTATCAGTTGAGGTTGACATCGCAGTCACAAATAATATTCGGAGTAACGAGGGAAACTATATTCACAGCTGGTCAATATAAGTCACCAGTATATATATAGGTAGCTAGACCTAAAATGAACCTAACAAATTTTTGCTTCAACCTTAATCAGAGTACATAATATTACAGCTTAAAGGGAAAAGTGAATAAAAGAACTAACACTAAACCAGCCTTAACCCTTTAACTGCCGCTGTCGCAAGTCGACAAAATTTTATTAATGTAAAACAAAAGAAAATTTAATACTGAACAACTTTTCTGTTGAACATATAATGCTTACATCAATAGTTTTTTGTACAGAAGCTTCTAACCTAAGGCGACTTCGCCGAAAAATGACCAAAAAACAGCCGGCAGTTAAAGGGTTAAACAGGAAACCTAAGAACCTAACCTGGTATGAAAAGAATATGTTTTGGGATGAGAAATTGTGTTTGTTAAAGGTCAAAAATGAACCTTAAATTGGTTAGTCCACGAGCTAAACGTAGATTCACCTATAAACTCATAATCACAGTACAGGTTTTTTTTTATAATATAGGGCAAGACATTATACAGTCCTTGTTGTGTCATGTCACACTTCTCATACTTAGCTCTAAATGCAGTCATAATAACCCACCGTTAATCTTAGTATGAAGTTTTTAACTGTACCTCTCTTTTCCTTATTTGTTTTCTCCTGTAGGTATACTCAAACAAAATGCTTTATATTACATGGTATGTGGTTACTTCTAAACATTTAGGAACAACTGTCAAATAAAATACGTCTCAGTTATAACCACTAGTAAAATCCCCAGAAAATCTCCATGACTCGAAACTAAACTGATGACGCAACACCTTGTTTCGTCTCGTGTCATGTCCTAAACTTTTGACCGAAGTATGTACAATAGAACCCCTATACAGCAAGGAAGCCTATGGTACCGTACTCACGACCTACGTCTAGCCATCACTAACAATAGGACGTCCGATTTTACAGAACTCCATAAAAGCGACCGGAAACTTTGTTATGACGTACTTGCAATAGATATAACATGATGAATGGTATTGCCATAGAAATTGTTTCGTCAGTTGGACGGGGAAGTTCGAGAAAGAATGACATTGTAAAAACAAAGGGGTCTTTTTTGTTGTAATCTCCTACCCAACGACAATGTTGCCGTAGTTGTTAAATATTTTAAATATAATTTATAACATTTTTTTATTTCATAGATTCCATAAATTAAAAACAAAGAATGTTTGCAGTTTTGTTCATTTTGGCATAAAAATGAACAAAACGAAACTGTACAACAC
>CH002267.1:13612-26338 GCA_000149265.1 Ciona savignyi | reverse complement strand
TGCTCTATTTCTTTTTTGTATTACAACCATATTTCTTCACAATCAACGACATCTTGACTGGTTTCTTCTGGCTTGAGAGCATAAAAAAATTAACATATAATTGAATGTAAACAAGTATGTTCAAGTATATAGATTTTTTGATACAGGGAAATACTTAGTATACAAAATATGTCTAGATTGTAAAAGTAAACTGGTCTACGGAAACAATTTGCCCCGTTTCCATCTCCTATTATAATTCTTGGGTTAACCACACTTTACACATGTAAAGTCATACTCTCTATTCTGCATTGCACAAAAATGATAAAACCTATTTCTTAAATCCTTAATGGGGATTGACCCAGAACTTTCTTTATACATAGCAACATAGGATATTGTTTCAGATCTAAATAACCTGAAGGACATCCTCATACAAGTATTTATCAGATTAACTTATGCCCCACTTAAGGAATTTTTTTTTAATTTGATGATCAGTTAGGTGTAGATAAGGCCCCAGTCCCTTACTAAGGACACAACCAATTACCAGTTATCGCTTTTACACAACTAACTTTTGTATTTTCCCACCACCTTTTCTGGTAAAACGAACAATCTTAATCAACTACCTAATGATGAGTAACTTATTAAAAAATCATGCTCTTAATACTTAAAATTCTCAGTTCAATAAATATGTACTACACGCTTTTCAATGCAAGTAATAAAATAGTTAAACCATGTTTGATACACTTACTTTCAGCATATTACATAGACATCATATAACAAGTAATTGATAAAGGGGATCTTACAGTCACAACAATAAACCGAGTTCTAAACTAAAGTTTTTGTGGTTCAGCATGAAAACAATTGTGTTACCTACCCATAAAAGAGAAAAACAACTCAAATGTTTTTTTACCTGTTATTGAATGTACATGCCTATTCATCTCAGCTTCAATATTTTTCATTCCACTTTTTTTTTTTGCTGCAATTCGAAATACCAGTAAAAGAGATACAAATTGTCTTAACTAGTTAAAACCTTACTAACAATCCAAACAGAACATATTACAGATAACAAAATTGTTTACAAAGACAAATACTCCTATGATAGGATAAGACAGGATTTTCATGTTTATTCCCATGAAATAGGAAAACCAAGGGGGTTAACACACATGCAATCATCAGATAACGTTGCGCCCACCGCCGGGTTACCGGAGCTATTGCAGTATGTTATATAGAATACACCCATTCCTTCATTTTTGTAAAACCCATTAATTCGCTGGTTAAGGCAATGTTCGTTAAGTGTCTTCAGCGAGGACACAACCGACTATCTTGCGACCAGTTTCGAACCTACAACCCTTCGGTTGAAATGCGTCGCACTATACCACCAGACTAACCAGTCGAACCAGAATGATTTCTTATTTTTCATCAGATAAGAAAAAAATATTGGTTGTACATATGCCTAATCTTTCTTTATTGTTATAGTTATGGTTAGTTGATTGGTTAATATTAGTGTTGGGGACAAGTTAGAATTAGATTTCCTGCTTACTGAGAATTTTCTCTAATCACTTTTTCTCCTTTTCAAAACACAATTAATTTTCTGATATAAAATGATTAATCATGATAACATACAGATACAGTAGATTCCTAGATGCGTTAATATTTGCAATACTTTTGCCATTTGAATTATAATCAATTCGGACGAATTATACAAATACTGATTAATTGTTACATGCTACATTTTTAAGGGTCCTTTAAACGATAGATTTCTTCCATCTTTTAAAATTGTGAATGTGGGCAGTGCCGCAGTGGTAGTGGCTGCGCTGCCTTTCTTTAAGACTTTTATTAGAATGTCCTGGACAAAGTATTCGACACGGAAAAACATATCCTAAAATGACACATAATAATTTAGTAAAAACTTTATTTGTCCATAAACCATTATGGTTATGTAATTAAAGGTTTCAGGCTATATATATATTTACCTTTCTTTTAACCAATATGCCATGGCGGCATGGCTGACTGATAAAACCCAATGTTTTTAATGTGAGTTTTGAATTCTTTTGAGGAAAGTGTTGACAAATCCCTCTCATTACACACCATACACTTATTTTCGGAAATATTGGATATGGCATCATGATCTCCAAGGTGATATCAAAATGTATCGTACTCTTATTTTCTAACCACCTTAACGATATTTGGCAGTCAAATCTTTAAGAATTTGCTGAAATAAATACACCTAATTAAAACCAATGCGCTATTGTTTTCACATAAAAACTATTTCGATCGAATTCAAAGAAATTTTAGTCAGGAAGCTCCTCAATATTCTTAGTCATCTGCAACACTATTCAGAAACATCTTTCTATTACCTTCGTCTGATTAAAATCAATGCGCTCTTATGCTGTTTTAAAAAGTAACTTGTCGCCTCTAAAAAAGTGTCGTGTCGCCTCGAAAAAAGTGGCGTGTCGCCTCGAAAAAAGTGGCGTGTCGCCTCAAAAAAAGTGGCGTGTCGCCTCGAAAAAAGTGGCGTGTCGTCTCGGAAAAAGTGGCGTGTCGCTTTTAAAAAAGTGGCGTGTCGCCTCTGAAAAAGTGGCGTGTCGCCTCAAAAAAAGTGGCGTGTCGCCTCGAAAAAAGTGGCGTGTCGTCTCGGAAAAAGTGGCGTGTCGCCTAAAAAAAAGTGGCGTGTCGCCTCTGAAAAAGTGGCGTGTCGCCTAGGAAAAAGTGGCGTGTCGCCTCAAAAAAAGTGGCGTGTCGCCTCGAAAAAAGTGGCGTGTCGCCTCGGAAAATGTGGCGTGTCGCCTAAAAAAAAGTGGCGTGTCGCCTCGAAAAAAGTGGCGTGTCGCCTCAAAAAAAGTGGCGTGTCGTCTCGGAAAAAGTGGCGTGTCGCCTCGAAAAAAGTGGCGTGTCGCCTCTGAAAAAGTGGCGTGTCGCATCGAAAAAAGTGGCGTGTCGCCTCTGAAAAAGTGGCGTGTCGCATGCGTCATTTTTTGGTGAACAGCCCGTCTCGACTTTATACATGTTAGCACTTTAACCCGAGGCACAAACAAAAGATTTTAACATCTTTATGCACTTTCGAATATATTTTTCTTGGTTATTGTTAAAACTTAATTATCTCTTTATACATTATAACCGTAACAACCGTCGCCGCAACAAATAAATTACCAGGGCAATATATCTGCACTGTTTAATTAGTTTTTAAATAATACTTTTGCGACTCGGGTTAAATTGCTTCCAGAATGACCAACTTTGTAATGTACAAGATTTCTATGAATGTGATACTATTGTGTCACGCAACATAGATGTGCATTGTGCACCAAACTACGTCGTATATTCAAAACCTGTTGATGACTAGTCTATTGCATCGTTCAATAAAGTACCAACCGAAACCACCTGGACCCAGTTAGTTAATAAATTGTACTAAATCTGAATAAACTCCTCACAATGCAATAGCTTCTGTAACTCGACGGTGGGCGCGAGGTAATCTGATGATTATCATTTTGATAACCGTCCTTTGCTTTGGTGTATCTACATTCACAAAACATAATCCTTGACAAATCATAAAACATACGTTATCAATCATATTTAACACAATACCTCTGGTTGGACCAGGGTTCGGCAACCTTTTACACACAAAGAACCATTTTAAAAGATATTCTACATAATAAAAATCACTGGGAACCGCAAAACTCACAATATTTTTTTCTATAAAAAGAAAACAACACCGTATAAGATGAAGAGGGGGTGCTATAAGATAGGATATTCATCTTTATCCCCGTGAATAGAGAAAACCACCCCAGGGGGTGTAAACACACCGGGCCAATCGTCAGGATCCACCTCGCCGCCCATCGTCGGGGTTACCGGAGCTATTAGCAGTGGGTTGTATATATGATAGACACGTTCCTTCAATTTGGTAGAACCCATTAATTCGCTGGGTTCAGGCAATGTCCGTAAAGTGCCTTGCCCAAGGACACAACCGACTAGCTAGCGACCAGATTCGCACCTGCAACCTTTTGATTGAATGGCGACGCACTTTACTGTTAGACCAACGGGCCGGACTATTCTATTCGTTAAACCTATGCTTTGGTATTAAACTTACTAAGCACTCGATACAGTTGCGACAGAATTAATAAGAGCCTAATCAGAAAGGATAAAAGGTCCGAAAGTTGACGACCCCTGGTTAACACGATGGAACAATTGCTTGTGTTGTAACGCTTGCTGTATAAGCCACCTGGTTCTAAGTTCTGTTCTTGCTGTCTTAACACACAAAACTTGATGAATTCATTTTATTAACGATTTCAATGATATTAATGAAAGTTATTCGATCTAATTAGCACCTAGCAAGAACGTTACTTAATATGATCACAGTACAGCTAGCACAGTTGACGGAGTAGCGATAACAATATGGAGAGCTATGATTGTGTACAACGATGGGAAAATGACAGAAAATGATTCAATGGAAAAACAAAAAGCGGAACAATTGGGTATTTTGATAACGTATAAGGTGGAATGTTATAAAGTATTGCGATTTCGGTTGGTAAGTTCTTTAATAAGTATGGCGTGAAAGGTTATCGCGGTGTAAGTACTAATCCTGTTCATTATTCACTAATTTCATTTTTTTGTGAAAGATAAACAAAGAAATGCCATTCTAGTGCGCTACTGCTCCAACTAAATAGCGTTACTAGATTAATCAAGCCAAAAGGTTGGCATGGTGGTTTAAAGATAAGTCTGGTTGCGTTTGGATTTGTTTCTTCTGCGGCTAAGTGGGTCTGAGCTCGGGGCTTTTATAATAACTGGCTGGGGCAATTTAGGGGGTTCTGCGTAGGGGGTAATGTTGTGTATAGCTTTCATGGGTCCGTGCAAGCGTTCGAATGTGGATGGGTGGGTGGATTGGATTCGTTTCATGAATTCCTTTTTCTTTTTCGCGGGAAGGTTGGATTGGTTGGAGGTAATGGCTCGCGCAAGCTCCAGTATGTGGTGCTGGGTGAAGTCACCGCGCTGCTGGTTGTATTCCTTGCTTGTTATCATGCAACAGAATGCCGCTTCTGGGGAGGAAACGATCAGTTAGCTTGGTGGGTTAGTGCGTCCCTTTTCAGTTGAAGGTTTGAAACTGGTTGCTAGATAGTCGGTTGTGTTCTTGGGCAAAAGTACTTAGCTAATATTGTCGGAACTCAGTGGAACAATGGGTTCTACCAAAATAAAGAATGTCTAAATTATACAAAAACACTGCAATAGCTCCGATAGCCCGTCGGTGGGCGCGAGGTGATATGACGATTGCCTGTGTGTTAACCCCTTGGTTTTCCCATTCAAGAGGATTAACCTGACTATCCTATCTTATTCTAAACGTCAGCGAGTTTGTAGTTGGAAAGTGGGTAGCTAGGTTGTGTAAAGCATCTGTTGTTAATCGGTTGTTTTCTATTGCATCACGCATCGCCTGAGCCTAATGGTGTAATGGGTCGTGCACTTAAACTTTACCAATGTCTCCATCATATGTAACACACCACAATAGCTGTAACCTTAGCATACGCCCTGATCAGCATAAATTTAAACATCGTTGGTAATAAATTCTCTAATTGATAAATACAGTGGCAACATCACCCCATACAGCATAAAAAGGCCCCTCTCTGGTAACAAAAGCCCTAATTTCTTGTTTCAATTCCTTATCCCACCCTTCAGCACAAAGTAAAGGGTAAATTTGAACAATTGCAGTAATAAATCTCAAGTTGGGGACAACAAGTCACCAATTGCTTGATTTCATCCCCACCCATGATCTGATCAGCATAAATTTAAACATTTATGGTGATAAATTCTCCAATTAATAAATACAGTGGCAACAGCACCCCCATCCATCATAAAAAGGCCCCAGAAGCCGCCAAATTGTTTGATATTAATCCCACCCACCCACCTGGGATGCACGACGGACTCTCCGCTTCCCCCGTCTCCATCAACCTTTGTTTGCGCTCCATCGTCCTAGCAACCGTTGTCGGCAACCTGAACGCTCGATGGCGCTCTTCGATGATGAAAAGGAAGAGTCCGGCGCTTCTGCGGTCGTACAACTCTGATTTGTCCACACGAGGGAAGACAGGAGCGCAGAAGGTTTGGATCACCAGCAACTTGTTGCTGCACTGGAAGGGTTGGGGAGGGGGAGGGTGTTTAAATGTCAATTTGTAGTCAATTTAGAGATGTTTATTTAAAAAAAAAACTACATATGATTACAGAAAGCCACAGACAACTTTAGATTGCACTGGAAGGGGGAAGGGGGTGGGTTTAAATGTCAATAGTTTTCAGTTTGTAGTCGCTTTTAGAGATTTTTGTTTTCAAAAATAACCACATAAGATTACAGTAAGCCACGAACAACTTTAAAGTGTCTGAAACCAAGAATTGATATTTAAACTTAAATCAATTACCATAAGTTAGAGAAGGTATTTTGTCATTTTAAATATTATAAGATAATGCATGTGAATATACGGACTGGGGATGTGTGTATGTAGGGTGTCCTTATCCAAATCTGTTTTTGTCCGCTAAAACCATTTAATTTTGAATTGGTAGAATCAAAACTGAATTCTGAATTATTTTCTATTCGAATCTTGATTCTGTAATAGACATCCTTTGTTTTCAATATCACCAACCGGTGGAACTAACCTTGGAAGTAAGAAGGACATCGGTGCTAGACACAACGTGGTGAAGGAATGTGAACAAATGTTGCAACTCGTGTAATCGGGGCTCGGGGAGTAAGTGGAAGAATAGTTGGACGGCTTCCAAACAACCTGACACTGGTTTGCTTTCTGTGGGTGGAGGGGGGGTTGACAATGGGGGTGATTGGTGGGGTTTATAACTACGGCTGATTTTCAGGTGCATATTACTAAAAATCGGATTAAGCATCAAAGCATTGATTTTTGAGCTAGCAAAGTGCTGCCGTTCCATTTTCATATACAAAAAGAAAAAAATGCTTTTAAGCTTTTTTAGAAAACTGAACTATTTTTTATTTGGTGTATAGTATACAGAAATCAGGTAACTGTTACTTGGTTTTAACTGTGTTAGACTGCCTAGAGAGGTAAACGTGACCATTCAACTCACCCAACATGTTGGTTACAGATTCAATTATCTCTGAGAACGACTCATCAATTAGTGGGTGACTCAGCGATTTGTAGTAATCCGATATCGAGAAAAACAGCTGAAATGAGAACACAAGCTGATTGTTTGGAATCCTTTAATGATTACGGAAAAAAGTCATCGTCAACTTGTAGATGGCAATATAACTTATGGTGAACAATAGAGAAATGTTGATAGATTCGTGACATGACGGCTATCAACTTTATAATTAACTTGTTGATGAAACAAAAAATGTGTTGACCACAAAAAATATTAATGATAACAAAAAGAAAGAACAACAGAGAAGAGATAACATAGTTGTAAGGTGGCGACTATCAACTTGTTGAACAACAAAAATAAAATAACAACAAAAAACAACAGAGAAGTGTGAAATAGACTTGTATGGTAAAAACTGGGATTTAAGCAATCAAATTCATAATAACTTGTTGATGACAACAAAAGTGTTAAGGACTTGTAAGATAGAGGCTACCAAAGCATCATGATAGCCGAGCAACCAGGCCTACCTTGATCTTTTTCATCGCCGGTGTATCTCGAGCATGCTTGCGAAGAATGTCGTAGCCGTTGGGAAGATGCTGTAGAACGCCCAGTGCTCCCGCCACCCATTCATCGTCACTAGAAGGTTTGTTACATGTTGTAGAAATAGTGTGAAAGACCAAGTCTTAAACATTCAAGGCAGCCATTTTTAAGCTTTAGAGTAGATAATTAAATGGAATAAATTTATTTAAAATTGATACTGTGGCAAATTATAACTGCCTTATAAACATTTTTGTAAATAAATAAAAACCACTGGGGTCAGGTGATGTCTGCTAAGTGCCATGTTCCAATGGACACATTCGACTGGCTACTGAATTGTTTCCATTTAACAACCATTCCGCAAATGTTTAGGCAAACCAAAATAATCAGCCAGATTGGTAGTTATTAGAAAAGCCCCCTTGGCTTGTATAGCCCACATTTGTCCAATAGCAGAAATCTAAGGTAATTAGATCAGAGTCGTAGCCAAAGGTTATCAATATGCACACGAAAACAAACCTGTTGTACGCCGACGCCACTTCACTATACTGGGCGCTGTGTATACCGGGAACTTGGCCTCCAAACTTATCTAGGAAGCATTTTGTTTATTTTGGTACAAAAAGGTAACATTTTTTTAAGTAGATTAAATTTTATGAGTATACACTACATAATCCAAGAAGTAAAATTAATCTGCGTTGACAGCCGAATATTCTGTTATTTTTCATATAGAATATCAACATATATTTATTGCAAAATGTACAGCATTTATGCTAGGATTTTATTGTTAGGTTGGATAGATGCTTTCATAATCTTATCTACTGCGGAACTTTTGAGAAAAAACAGTTGATAGGTAACATTTACCTCCAGCATTCTTCTTATCGTAAGTTGGCGATGTGATTAAACTATCCACAAACTGCAGGTCGAGAATTTGTAGCAAACGAACCCTCACACATTCTCGTCGTAAGTGTAGGATTTCTATCATAAACATTAAAGCAGTTATAAACTGGCACTTTCTATATATTTCTATATTAGACTGCAAAGGTTAATTTTTTTTTTGCAAAATTTTACCACAATAAACACAATTTTGTTCAAAAAATAAATTTAAGTTTAAAAAGTTATTAGTTTTTATCTAACATTTTTTTGTTCTTATCTGATTATTTGTTTACCTTGTTCGGTCAACTTTCGTTTCACTCCAGCGATTTTGTTCTGCTTGGCTGCATCAGCAGTGTTGCCGTTAGCAACCGATTGATTCTTGATGACACAGGAGCCGGTAAGCCGCGACGCTGATTGTTCCGAGCGCCTATGTGGGTGAGAAGTGGGTAAATGATGGGTAAGTGACTTTAGTAGTTGCTGGTAACGAATAGTGGTCCCATTCAGAAAACCAAGTTCCACCTCTGACACTTATGACAACCTTAGCACCCTTACCACACCTGCCTGACACCCCTATTTATAATTGCAAATCATAAAAGACTGACAAACAATATATAGTTGGATAGTGAAAACACTTTTTGTAGTTTAACATTGCACTTTTGCACCCACCAATAAAAACTAGCTTTCATCTGGGGGCAACATTAGTATCCTTTTCAGACATAAATATTTACCAGCGGGGCAATATGCCACATAATTCTTTAAAATGCTTTAATTACTTTACAAGACTGAGTTGAAAGTTAAATGAAATTTTGGAAGAAAATCTTAATTAAGTTGACCTTTTAATTAGTTATGGAAATTATTAGAACATAGAACTTTCCATGTTAATTGAGTCTAAACATGCGAAGACATGCAGAACTTAAAATAACCACCTCACACCAGCGATGAAATCAAATTGTGGATGAAATTAAAATGAAACCTGCCATACAGGCATACACAAAACCTTATTGCAACATTACAGTCTGAAACGTACTTAATGTTTAATCTATTCTTGTAGTAATTTAATTTAATTGTAGGTTAATTGTATTTAGACAAAAAATAATATATTTAATATACATTTTGGATGATCAAATTACCTCAAAGATTTTCGTTTTGTGGACATGCGTTGCGCCAAACCTGAAAACGAGGATAAATATCCGACGTATTTTTCCGATCGAAACCGCGACGGTGTTTCTCCTATACCAGCAGGTGGGGTCAAAGGGCCACCAGCATGGCTGCTTCTCTTGGACCGATTTGACCTCGATTTTGAGGTTTCGTGAAACAAATCTGAAGCGATTTCATGTTGATCTCTGGTTTTTCGTCGGGTTTTCTTTAAATGCTTTGAGTTGTCTTCAGCTGGGTATCTCCATGCTGGGGTGAAAATGATCGGATTTCCTTTGTGCTGGTTAGTTTTCGGAGTTTTAGTTCCGTTGTTATTTGCATCGCTTCTGTGATGGCTGGGCAGCGGTGGGATTCTGTCGCAATGCTTTATGACATCATTATCGGCCCTTTGTGATGATTTCTTCGAGACAATAGAAGGTGTCGATAATAAACGTCGTAAAGAACGCCTTGGTTTTTCCGGCGGGGCTAAGCTTTGACGGCGGGGGTCATGTTTAGGGGGTTTCCGTGGGGTCATAGACCTTCTGGGTTTTCGCTGTTCTTTCTTCCGTTTACAAGGGGAAACAGAGGCTGGATCCGGTGTGGGGTCGGGGTATTCTCTCCCTGAACTGAGGTTTAAGTGGTCACCAATTGGTCACCATGCCATGCAAGTTTAAATGTGACAAGACCATGCAAAATAATGAGGCTCAATATAAAGTGGAACATAATGTAATAAGTGGAACGTAGTGTTATGAGTGGAACATAGTGTTATAAGTGAGCATAATGTTATAACGTGCAGATGTTGCAGTGATTAAAACAATGTCCTGACCTTAGAGACTTCTTCCGAAATGATAGTCGTTGACTCAACCTCAGCTTACTACCTCTGCTCAGCTCGTCTGCTTTCTTCTTACCATCAGGATCGGTGTCAGAAGACGACTATGGATTGCAGAAGGATAAGGTAATTATAACGGATTGAATGTTAAATACAACTATGACTTTGTTCAATCAATTACCAGTACTCTGTATTTTTTAACCGGGCAAGGTTTTGAACTCCTAAAAGGCTCGTCAACAATACGGATTTGGTATTAAATTGGTACCGGTATATGTATTGTCTGCATTAACCAATACAAACTCTAATCAAATCATAAGATTTTTTCGCCCTAGCGGTACTGTACTATATATTGCAATGGATAAGGAACTGGTAAAGGGTTAAACGTCTAATGTAATGGCTTTGGTTTCATAAGATTGAATACAATAAAAAAGACTGTCTGCTTACAAAAGCAGAAAATTACCGAGGCGGATGACATATCCTGAGGAAGGTTAGAATCTGATGACGATCGTTTCACCACCATTCCTACGAAGCTGGACGCTCGTTTCAACTGTCGACCCGCTCGTTGGTCTGGTATATTCTCCTCATCAGATCCGCTACTGTGGGTTGGTACCGTGAAGGTTTCCTTGAAACTTTGCGCTGATATTCCACCAAACGAGGGAAATCTTGACCGACTAGTGCCTTGTTTGCGCGTCGGGATTAATATATTCTTTCCTCGTGGAGTTGTTTTTGAATTTTCGGCAGAAATCGAAATTTGGTCCATTCCATTGCGTAAGTCATTATCGATTTCACCCAACGCTTGTCGGTTAATCAGTGGTTTGACGCTAGAATTTATCTCCTGAGTGAACTGGTACAGCGCGATTGTCGAGTCCTCGAATTTGATCAGCTTTTCCGACTCACTGCTCCCACCCGCTGGTCGAAAGACATTGTTGTCGAGGAAAGCCTGGCAGAGCCGAACCACGTTCTCCCTTGATATGGATCCGGTGGTGGAAAATTGCTCCGGATGCAAACGAACAAACCGGAACAAAACATCGACTGCGTTTGAACCTGTTGGTTCAATATTTAAATTATGAAATCAATTAAATCATTTTTTCCCTAGGGTTAGCTAGGACAGTAACTAAACCAACATTTAAATAAAAACGATGCAACAATCTCTTAGACATATACTTCTTTTCAACAGTTTCTCTTTTTTGTAATTATAACAACTGATCTTAAACACATAGAGTGGGTTAGCAGACTATGGTTTAAAAAAAATTGTAACTAAATAACAGCACATGTTTTATTCTAAATAAAGAAATACTGGACAACTCACCAGTAAAACACTCATCATATGCTTTCTTGACATTACGTCTGCGTTTAACATTTGCATGGTCACGAAGATGTTCAATCAAAGTTTTCCAAATCTTCGTGGCGCGGAACTGGCTGCCTGTTATATCAGAACATTTGTGAATAAATAAAGTAGTCCGGTAATTAGCCCGTATGGAAAGTACGTCAATTTTCACCGAGATCTCGAGTGTGCACGCGCCAAATATTTAAGTGTGCAGTGTGCAAACGTCCAAGAATGCACACTTCAAGTGTGCACACAATCTCCTTTTCATAACTGTTTTACCAAAATCTTAAAAAACATATTATTCTATCCTCAATCTTTCATGTCCGTCAGCTAACATATCTATCTACATAACTAAAAATGTACGGAAAGTAAATTACCCGAGGTCCAGAGGGACAACACTAAAAGGAGGTGAACAGCGGGAAGAAGGGAAGGAGGGAAACTGCTCACTAAAACTATGGAAATTAATTTTAACCCTGCTTTAAACACTAATATCAAACCCAGAACTAACCCTAACTCTAACCCCATGTTTAAAACTAACTCTTAAGCGCTAATCTTTATTTTAATGAGCAGTTTCCCTCCTTCCCTCTTCCCCCTTTCTTTTAGTTTTCCCCTGGCATGCAGGAGGGGAAAACTAAAACGGAGGAACACTGCTCAGTTGAATGAAGATGAGGGTATTAGAGTTAGTTTTAAACATGTGCATAGAGTTAGGGTCAGTTTCTGGGGTTGAGATTAGTGTTTAGAGCAGGGTTAAAATTAGTTTACATAGTTATAGTGAGCAGTTTACCTCCTTCCTTTCCCTTCGTTTAGTGTTGTTATGGCACAAGATTCATCTTGACATTGTATCTGCAAGTTGTAACTAACCCGGTTGTCCCACTAAGCATAATTTTGGGGTCACTTTATTTTGTACAGGTCAGCTAGGTTCAGTGCCCTGCCCTAAACTCTAATATCAACCCCAGAACTTACCCTAACTCCAGCACCA
>CH002268.1:4288-15689 GCA_000149265.1 Ciona savignyi | reverse complement strand
TACAAGATTTTGATAATTTTCCAGTTGTTGGTATCTATAGCAGTTACACTGTACTAATACCTTTAGTTATTTGACACAAATATTACCTGTAGTAAAATTGTCAAATTGGTATGACAGGGTGCCAATGATACACGCACAAAAGGGAACACACACACAACGTAAATCTATTACGTCACTCTTAATACACAAAGCATACACTACTTTTCATATAACGCCCAACAGAATAATTATTTAAAAATATATTAGCTATGATTTTAAACATTTCAATATCCAGGTAACCATTATACAGAACAAATTTTTCTAAAAAGCAATTTAATAGTTTCTAACTTCCTTATAAACTAGAGAGCGTCAACCACGTGTTTTAAAACCACTATTTGTAAAACACATTTTGTATGATATATATATATATATATATATATATTTATATATATGCGAGCAGGGTCCCTAACCACAATTTGTATTTTATACACCGGGTTAGTAGTTTGTTTCTGCAAGCATAAACGTATGGGTCCCTGAGGTAACAATCCGATCTTGTTATTAATGTTCATTACACAATATATGTTAATGTCAGATATGTGCACGTCAGATCCATGTTATGTAACATTCCTGAAAGTTTTAACCGGACTGTCATAGTTTTGTTTCTGCAAGCATAAACGCATGGGTCCCATAGTTATTAAACCAACCTTATTTTCTATGTGTAGTTAAAAAAATAATAATAAGCGTGTTAGATTTACGAACATTTTACCACAAATGTTTTAAATTTAAGCCTCTTGTCAAGCGCTTTTGTAAAGGGAAAGGTAGATTCCCAAAACAGCCCGATTGAGATTTTCATTATTTCGGGGAATTTTCCTGGGTTTAGTACATAAATTTCTGCTTAACATATCTAAGTTATGTTATCTAAGTTAGATGTTTGTTAGATAATCTAACAAACAGTTTTAATCCGCTTTGGCGACTCCTTGTTGGAGATTTCGGAGCGATATAGCATGCCTGTTACAATCATGGTTTAAAAACAAATCATAATTTTTAGGGTATTTCCCTATGTTCCCTTTTTCTTTTTGCTCAATGGTACAAAGGCGGATAGGGAACTAACATTTTGGCCGTTCAAGCGCTATGCCCCAAAAAGCTAATTTAAAAAAATTCCGATTTGTTTTTTACCTTCCAGGGGAATTCCCCTGGGTATATTACCCAAACTTTTGGTTTCTGCAAATCTAGACCATGGTGTCTAACAAATAACAAAGTTTCATTTTAATTCCATTACCCCTTCTGGTAGATGTCGGTACCACAACCCATGCCTGTCACAATCATGATTTAAAAACAAAATCTTATTTTTAGGGTATTTCCCTTGGTAATTATTTTAATTCTTCTAAGTGTTATATCATTGGCTAATGCACTTACAGTTTGCCAAGTTTAAATGAAATTGGAGTTGCCGTTTAAGCGCTCTGCCCAAAAAAGCTATTTTTTTAAAAAAAAACACCGTTTTGGTTTTTCACCTTCCAGGGGAATTCCCCTGGGTATATTACCCAAAATTTTGGTTTTTGCATATCTAGACCATGTTGTCTAACAAATGACAAAGTTTTATTGCAATTCCATCACTTCTTCTGGTAAATATCGGTGCCACAACCCATGCCTGTTACAATCATGATTTGAAAACAAAATCGTATTTTAGGATATTTCCCTGGGTAAATTTTTTTAATTCTTTTAAGTGGTATATCAGTGGCTGGTGCCCTTACAGTTTACCAAATCTAATTGAAATTGGAGTAGCTGTTCAAGCGCTATGACCAAAAAAGCTAATTTTTTTAAAAAAGATACCGTTTTGGTTTTTCACCTCCCAGGGGAATTCCCCTGGGTATATTTCGCAAAATTTTGGTTTCTGCACATCTAGACCATGTGATCTAACTAAAGACAAAGTTTTATTGCGATTCTATTACCCTTTTGGTAGATGTCGTTGCCACAAGACATGCCTGTCAAGCGTTTGACGAAAAAAAAAAAGAAAAAAAAAAGAAAAAAAAAAAACGGACAAAAACAATATGTGTCCCATTTTTCCAAATGGGACCCATAATGATATGTTTTAAACATTTTAACATCGAAATTCAGGCAAAATTTTGTCACAAGGCCACAATTAATATTGTTAAACTGAACAGTGTGGTGGGTTATTGCGTTGGTTCAAAACTGGTGGCCAACTACTCTGTTGTGTCCTTGGGCAAGGCACTTTACGGACATTGCCTAAATCCAGCGGATTATTGGGTTTTACCAAATTGAAGGAACATGTAAATTAAACACAACACACTGCAATAGCTTTGGTAACCCGACGGTGGGCGCGAGGTGATCTGACGATTGCCCGTGTGTTAACCCCCTTTGGTTTTCCCATCACGGGAATAAACATGAATATTCTATCCTCTGTTGTACGGTACCTCTAAATACTACAGGACCGCTTGGAGCGCATGAAGCGCTTGGATCGCTTACTATACTTCGTAATTACAAAAGCCATGATAATAATGTTAGGGTAGGGGTTAAAGTTAGTTCTGGGGTTGAGATTAGTGTTTGGGACATGGTTAGAATTACTTTCTATAGCAATCTAAGTGATCCGAGCGATCCAAGCGGTCCTGTAGTTTTTAGAGGCACCCTCTGTCCAGTATGGAAAGTACGGCAGCTGCACACTCGAGTTTTATTTTTCCCTGCGTCTTTGCACACTTGGGTAATTTCACACACGCTCGCGAGCTGGCAGTATAAACATCGTATAATTTCCAACAAACCTGTAAACCTACCTCTGGACCTCGGGTAATTTACTGTCAGTACCGGTACGTTTTTTGTTAATGTTAGCTAATGGACACGATAGATTTAGGATAGAATAATATGTTTGTTTAAGATTTTTACAAAATAGTAATAAAAGGAGATTTTGTGCACACTTGAAGTGTGCACTCTTGGACGTTTGCACACTGCACACTTAAATATTTGGTGCGTGCACACTCGAGATCTCGGCGAAAATTGACGTACTTTCCATACGGGCCCTCTGTTGTATTGTGCCATACTGTAGTTTTGATTTAAAATGTAATTTTTTTTAAATTATCAGACTGGTAAAATTAGGATAGTTTTTTACATGATGATAAATGTGTTAGATTTTAGTTAGTTATTTTAACATATGAAAAATCGGTATACACACTGTAAACACTTTCAACTAAATAGGGCAATTTATACCGATACCGCTACCATAATCATGTAAAAAACTCAGGCAAACTGAATGAGTAAAACGAGGAAATAAGAAAACTGATAAAACTAACTTAAACTACGGAAACTAATTCTAACCCAAACACTAATACCGTAGAACTAACGCTAACTTTAAAGCCCAACCTTACATTCATTCAATATTTTTTAAATTAATAAATCTTGTAAAACTAAAAAATACGAAAGCGTAGCCAACTTAACACTGGTTTCATAACGAGATAGTAATTAACTTGAAACCTCAACACCAATTACGCTGCAAGAGCCTTTACAACTATGACGCATGCTCAAACAATACAAATACTATTACGTCACAGCCTCCTCCTTTCTTACGCATATCATAGACATTTTCTCGAAGTCATCGAGTTATTCATGCAAACCCGATATATAAGCGTTGATGGGTGTATAATTATCAAATCCCCTTTGCTAAGTAAAGTTCTTATTTGCCTTACTTATCAGTTATCACTGTGATTATTTTATTATGTTACATTATTGACAGTAAAGCGTTTTTCTTTCTTGCTGTGCTTTTTAATGTTTCTGCATCGAGTACTAATCTATTAAGACTATGTAGTTTCAGTCATTGCATAATGCCACTTAATATACACGTTGGAATATTTAATATGTTATACATTTTCGGGTGTCAAATTTTCATTTGACTTTGTTGCGCTCATTAATTGACATCCTGTTGTCGAACCGAATAGCTTATTGGGTTGGTGCGTCGTTTGTCGGTCGAAGTTTGCAGGTTAGGAACTGGTTGCTAGTCCGTTGTGTCTTTGGGCAAGGCAATTAACGTCAACTACATATACCCAGTGGATTTATAGTTCTACTGAAATAAAGGAACATCCCAATCATACACAACACACCAGCACTGCTATAACTAAGCAAGTAACCCGATGGTGGGCGCGAGGTGATTTCACCGTTGCCCGTGTAATAACTACCACTGCGTATTACAATCAACGGTGCTAAACACAAGTATTCCATGATAGGCTAATTCTTTCCCATTTATTTTTAGAGACATCATATAGTTTCAACATGGCCGTGTGGCAGCTATACGTATACAGTTGTGTGATTATGTAAATAACATTAACCGGCTTTTCTAAGCAGCCTTGTAATTTACAAGCATTTAAAATTATTCGGGTTAAACCAATTCTAAAAATCGTGCTGTTTTCTTTCCTAGTATATAGATTACTGACGTAGAAGATTAAAGAATTGAAACATGGCAACTGACCTCTTTAAACGAAATACACAAACTAACATACTACTGGACTGTACAATTTATTTGAACATATTCGTGAGTAATACAACATTATGTATACTTGGTATATATAATTGTTCATAAGTAAAATATTATTAAAATTGATTTTTATGTGCAATATCTACAATTTATAAATTTCCTTATATAGAGTTGTGTTGTTACATTGCAATAGTGACGACATAATGGATGCCTTTCTGCTGATTCTAGAAATCTGTTTGAGTTTGAAAATAGCTAATGTTTGTAAGTAATGCTTATTCTTGGGATAATTGTTCACGCTAATAATCATTGTTTAATATTGTGACCAAAATAAATATGATTCCAACAAGCAACAAGGAAACTGACCTCTCAGGTAATGTACAATGTTTGTAGAGTTTGCTAATTGTATATAGCGAATCAAGGCTGCTTAGTTCACCACAGTGGTATATTCCGGCAATTGTTTCATATTCTTATGCTTCCACGCAGTGTACTTTAGAACTAATAAAGTGAGTCAGCGGGTGTGACAATTGCAGAAAGCAGGGAAAACCCAAAATAGAAGGAAGGAAACTGCTCGCTAAAATTAAAATTATAACATTAGGGTTAGTGTAAGGGCTGATTTAAAGCTTTAGTTATTGGGTTGGGATATATATTTTGGGAACCTATAGGTCAAGCAAACAGGCTATTCCCAGCAGTAGATTCGAAAAGTCGAGCAGGCAGGCAATAGCCGATAGCAGGGATCGAAATGAGGTGTACAGTGTTTCCAAACAAAAATATATAGTAAAAATCAAATTCTTACACATAATATAAGATTTATATTGCTATTAGCATACAGAAGAATAGTGGATTATGTCAGTAATGTAATATTTATTTATGAAAAACGTAAAAATTACAAACTGTATTTTGTGTGGGGAAATTAGTTTAAATCATGAAATCAGTGATCTTTAAAAATGGACGTCAGGTCATTTTGCATATTGTGTAGGTTCAAGTTGTCGTAACTCCCCTTATACTTACGATGAATACTTGGAGGTTTGTATTAATATGCACATTTCACCCTACATAGTCTATATACGATGTGGGCAGGGTAAGTATGGGTTTCCATAGGTTTAGTGAGCAGTTTCCCCTCTTTTCCTACTTTCAGTGTTGCCCTGTAAAACATAAAAGTTGGCAATCAATTTAGGCAAGGATAAAAAAATGTGTTGGGCTGTGGATAGATCAATCTCTTACTATTTTTCCGTCAACATTATTGAACTTCCGTTGTCAAATTGTATATTTTGCATCGTGATATACTTTTAACTTCATGTTTAAAAATGTGCATGTGTAACTGAAATTTACGGATTAAGAAGTAATTTAGATATTAATAGGATATGATATTCATGCTTTTCTAGGATATTCATGTTTAAATGTAAAAACGCAAGGGGCGTTTATCACACGGGCAATCGTCGGTATAACCGGATCACCTTACGCCCATCGTCGGGTTACCGGAGCTACTGCAGTGTGTTGGACACACTCGACCAGTTAGCGACCAGTTTCGAACCTACAACCGTTCTGGTGATTGGCGACGTAACAAGCTAACCGGTCGAACGAATTTTTATGCAATTGACAGAGAAAGCGCAGAAGCGGTCGGAAGACGGTGGTAAAAAGACGAAGATCGGCAGAGGTCGCACCAAGCAAGCTGTGAAACCGAATAAAGGGCCAGCTAAAAAAGTATTTTTTTTTGTTTTTTTTTGTTTTGTTTTTTTTAAAAAGAAAAAAAAAGTAAGTGGTCGCTGCAGCGCGTATCCTGCAATTGTATAAAGGCAATTACAAAATATGCAACTGTGTTATTTCGATATCCAGCTTATACCAAATATTTATGGATAATTCGAACTTTTATATTTATTAACTAAATAAGGAACTGGTACTTTGCACCGTTAGATGTTGCAATGTTTAAACTTTAACCTCATTTTTCTACTCAATGACTTAATCAAGAAGAACTTAACTATAAACAACAAATAAAATATGTATAAAGCCAGCAAACTAAATGTATCCGATGTCGTATTAACCGGAACCTGCCTTACATTTATACACGCCACATGCATACGGTTCCAGAGAACACATTTCCCGGAAATTAATGTTTCTCCTGACATGTTTGTTATTGTATCGCATGCGGTATGGTGTAATGCAGGATCATGTCGCAACCTACAACGCTGTACAGCGTATACAGCCATCTTTAATTATCCTCTGATATTTGTTTTACTTGAGGTGTACCTAGGTGTGGCGACGCTCCTTCGATTGAAAGTAAATAGAGCGAAGCCTTCGACTACTCTCTGTGCCAGTCTGAGTTAGTGACAGTATGTAAGTCAGAGATAGCATAGTGGGAAGTTAATTTTGTACAAGTTGTTTAGGCATGTTGGAAATATGATTGTTTGGTGGGTAAAAGTAATTTCTTTCCATATGCGTGTAAATTTGTTTGCGTTCAATTTTGTTGGAAACGTTGCGCTTCTTACTCACGTATACAACTTTTGATGATTTCTGTTTATTGTTCAGTTACTCTCAATTGTCAGAACAACAGCTTCGGTATTGAACCTATTCCACAAATGTTGTTGTTGTTTTCTGTCTGGTTTGCCAGAACCACTCTGGCATGTAGCAATTGTCGGGCAGTATGGTGGTCGAATTCAGCACGTGTAAACACGAGTATCTTACCTTACATGATACTTGTTTGGCAGACACGAGCTACTTGATAAGGTTGACCCGACAGCAAAGACGTAAACACACATATCATATATCGCTTTACGCCGAACTCGGTTAGTTAGCGCGGTGGACAAATTATCACAGGAACATGGTCTTAGGAAAGTCGACAGCATGAATTAATAACCATCTAATAATCAGGTTGTATCAGACCACGAAATTTATTTGTTGTTTCTGTATAGGATGCAGCATTCATACCATATATAAACGCGACATTAGTTCGTTATTTCCCTGCTAACCGCGCCTTATAAACCTATGTGCGCGAAGCATAAATATTTAGAGATTATGGTAATCCTATCAACAGAAACCCACCGAATGCCGCCACCTTCTAACTAGGTTAAGTATCACGCCAGGAGTAGGCCACACTCAATGTTCAACTTTCTCTATATTGCGCTCAGTATGTTATCAGCTGTAGTATGCAGGATAGTCGATTCGTATTGAGGTAATGAAGGCAAGGGGGTTAACACACAAGCAATCGTCAGATCACCTCGTGTCCACCGTGTTATCGGAGCTATTGCGGTGTGTTGTGTATAAGAGTTATATTGTAGTATTTTAAAACATAACATTAACGCATTTGTGTTAGTATAGAAAGTTCATGTTTATCCCCGTGAATGAGAAAATCAAGGGGGTTAACACACGGGCAATCGTCGGGTTACCTCTCGCCCACCGTCGGGTTACCGGAGTTATAATCATTCGTACTAGATTCTATACTATCGTTGACAGTCGAATAGAGGTTTGATTTAATTGCTGCGTTAAAAGGAGAGCAAGAAGAATGATTCCGGAAGAATTGGAGACCAGTTTGATGGACAGTCAGTTCCTAGCGATGCTAGTACGCGTGACGTTGAATATTCTACGGGGGATTCCCCGGGAACTTCCGCGGCTGGGCCAGCTGGTGTTCAGGGCGATCACAGGGTGCTGAAAGGTTGGACGTTTTTGCTTTGTTTGCCCGTTGTATGATGTATTGTGTGTGATGGTTTCCAATTGATGAAATATGACATTTACGTTGTTGTAATTTGAAACATATCGCACTCGGTTACTCCGTAGTAAGGTCGGGTCCATCCATACCCGCGAATATGACTGAGTGCCTGTTTTTACCGTGCGTGCGCTTGCGAGCCAACTAGTCAGAAACAACCACGTTTACAACCGCTCAAGATTGTGTGTGTGTGTGGTCAAACCACAGAAGTAGCTTTGCTGATAAGAGAAATAGTTAACCGCACACAATACGTATCATGACGTATGTTCCCGGGCTGATTAGCTTAGTTCGTCGCATTTCAGTCGAAGTTTGCAGATGCGAAACTGGTCGCTAGCTAGTCGGTGGTGCCTTGGGCAAGGCACTCAATAGACATTGCCTGAACCCATTGGAATGATGGGTTCTATCAAATTGAAGGAACGTGTGAATCATACACAACACAATGCAATAGCTCCGGTAACCCGATGGTGGGCGCGAGGTGATCTGACGATTGCCCGTGTGTTAACCCCCTTGGTTTTCCCATCCACGGGGGTAAACATGAATATGTTATCCTATTTCCCTGAAGTAATGCGTACCAACCCCTCGTATTGCACAGATGGCGACAACAAACCAACCAACAACGTCACACAGACCGTCAATGAGATCCATGACGTCATAATCATACAAGAAGAAGAAGAACCGCCGGACTTCGCCCGCCAACCTACGGTTCGTTGAATACCTGTCTATCCGCGCTACTCGATATAAAAATGCATTGGAATAATGAAGTAAACCTTAATTTCGTTTAGTTTTTTGCCCCATTATTAAATAACGCAAACGAATTAAATCACGAACAGAAAAAGACGGCAAAACGAACAGTCGTTAAAACATGTCATTAAAAAATAATATAAATAAATAAATATAGCGGACGCGGCCGCCAAACCTAAGCGGAAAAACAATAGTGTTGAAACAAAGATAATTTAACACGATATTAAGTTATTGGACAAAAGTAGCTCCAAGTGAAACAACGAACGAATGAGGTGAAACCCGATCAACCATCACAGCAGGTGACCGTGATGAAGGCCGACGGGGGGGAGGAAACTGCTGTCGTCATCGATACGTCAATGCTTGATGACGTCAACCAAACCGCGGAGAAGCGAGACGGAGTGGATATCGTTGCCGCGAGGTGGGTTTGTGACGTCATAATGCAATCGCTGATTGTGTGGTTGTATTTGCAGCTACAACATCGCGACGTCGAATGAAAACGCTGCGGAACTCGGGAAAGATGACGGTGTGTCGGTGGTTCATGACGTCATAAGCGGTATTGTGATCAACATATTAATAGCGTGTTTATTGCGGTATAATGTATTTGTGACGTAAATAGAATCGGGAACGCAATGTTTAACCTCATACGTGGAAAAACGCTAGAGACGTTACCACACGGCCAATCTTTACCTCACGCCCACCATCGGGTTAATTAAAATAAGGATTAATATTCTTGTATATGGTGGAGACATGTCTACACCTGCCCATTGATCCACTGGTCGTAGAAAGGGTTGGTAATTGTCGGGTGGCAATGCGGTAAGCATTGGGGAGTATTGAGCGGTTATTATGCGGTTGTGTGGCTCTGAACGATCTTAGGGACGAGCCCATCATGGGATCGAATCTTAGGAACCTTAGCTATTAAAAAAAAATAAAAAAAATAAAATAAAGTGGTGAGGAAACATAGGAGTATGAAATGGTCATTGGGTGGTGTGCCTGACAGCCCATCTATGTGTGTTGAACCGCGTTGATGTTGCAGAGAAGAAAGTCAGCTCAGATGATGAGGTGGAAGGTGAACAGAGGAAGGAATACACAGAGATGAGTGATATTGCATTGGGGGAGGTGCAGGGCAGTTACTCACAGCCACAGGTAGTGAGATGGGTAGCACAGGCAGGAGCTCATGGTTTGCATTGCAGGGCTATGTAGAATACAGCCAGCCAGCTCAGCATAGCACATACCAGCCCACATCCAATACTCCATGGTATCAACACGAGCAACCAGTCATGCAGAGTCATGTTGTGCAGGGTATGATATGTAGTTCAGTGGTAGTATGAGGTAGAATGAAGTGTGCAAGGAACAAGTTGTCATGGATACGTAGTTCAGTGGTGGTATGAGGTAGAATGAGGTGTGCAAGGAACAAGTTATCATGGATATGTGGTTCAGTGGTAGTATGAGGTAGAATGAGGTGTGCAAGGAACAAGTTATCATGGATACGTAGTGGATTTCAGTGTTGCCCAATTGAGAATTGCGTGAATGGGAGGTGATGGCTTCTCTCACATTGCACAAAGTTGGTCAACACTGCAACAAATTCTCCCCCAGATAATGGCAGCACTGGCTACCCGGCCACCAGCAGATACAACCAGTACCCGGTGGACAGCGCGCAGACCTCATCCTTGCCATACACACAACAGTACAACCAACACTTCGGGTGAGTGGGGTGGTAGGGTGGGTTGGGATGGCTTGGTAATGCTGGGTCCATATGCTAGCCAGCCAGCTTATTAGGAACAAACCAACGATAATGTCGGGTTTTAACAGATAGCTTGGTGCTTTAGTGTGTCGCCTGTCAGCCGAAGGGTTGCAGGTTCAAAACTGGTCACTTGCTAGTCAATTTGTTCCTGGACAAAGCAGCAAACATTGCTGGAACCCAGTGAATTAATAAGTTAGTTAAAGGAGCGTGTCTATCATACAGAACACAGTACAATGGTTCCATGACAACTGAACCCCTTACAACTGAACCCCTTACAACTGAACCCTTACAACTGAACCATTTACAACTGAACCCCTACAATTAAACCCCTTACAACTGAACTCCTTTTAACTGAACCCCTTTAAACTGAACCCCTTTACAACTGAACCCATTTCAATTGAACCACTTTACAACTGAACCCCTTTTTCAATTAAAAGCGTTCGGTTAAAAGGGGTTCAGTTGTAAAGGGGTTCAGTTGTAGGGGCTCAGTTGTAAGGGGTTCAGTTGTAAGGGGTTCAGTTGACTGGTCACCCAGTACAATAGCCCCGGTAACCCAACAATGAAAAGGTAGAGGCTCAAATGCATGAGTAACGCATTGGGTGCAGTAAAGTCAGCCCTAAATCTTGACTTTTTAAACAACTCCAACGATGGCCTTAGGATAGAATATGATATTAATGTTATCCCCGTGAATGGGAAAACCAAGGGGATTAACACACGGGCAATCGTCAGCTGCAACCTTTCGATTGAAAGGTGGTGCACTTAACCGCCA
>CH002270.1:1000729-1024388 GCA_000149265.1 Ciona savignyi | reverse complement strand
CGATTGTCCGGGTGCTGGTTTTGGGGTGAAGGGGGAGATTAAAGTAATGTAATTTGTCTATGCAATTATCTAAAGTCTTCGTTTGTTTGTAGGTGGGGGTTATTTTGAGGTGAAAGGGGTGGGTGTAGAGGAAAGTTAAAGTATGGCAATTGGTCTATGCAATTATTAAAGTCCCCCATTGTTTGAGGGGAGATTTTGGGGTAAAGAAGGTGGGTGAATAGGGTAAATTAAAGTATGACAATTTGTCTATCCAATCATTAAAGTCCCCCATTGTTTGAGGGGGGGTGGTTTTTGAAGGGGGTGGGGTGAAGGGGAAATTATATTTGTCTGGAATTATTTTATTTGTCTGTACAACAAACATATAAGTAATCTTTACCTATAAAAACATAACTCAAACTATTTCAACTCTACCATGTTTTGAATACAAGGGAATGTCCATTCAATCATATTTAAATATTTCAGTGGAGCGTAAGTTTGATCTTAGAAAGCAATTGCCGAGAAACAATTTTTTTATCAGTTAACCAGTACTAGAATCTAGACCAGGGGTCGGCAATCTGCGGCCACCAAGCTTTCATTATCTGATGCGGCTCTTATTAATTTTACTGCTACTGTAGTAAGCGCTTAATAAGTTTAATACCCATGCATAAGTGAAACAAACAGAAGAACACTCACGTCTTTATCTCATACAGTGTTGTTTTCTTTTTATTGCGAAAATATTATTAGTTTTTCTTCGATTTCCAGTGATTTTTATTTTATGGAATATCGGTTAAAATTGCTCTTTAAGTAAAAAAAGTTGTCGACCCCTAATCTAGACCTATGCACAGCACCTAAAATTACCAACCAAACCAAACAAATTTGCAAATTAAAAAGCTGGTTAAATAACTCCACGACCACCCCACTCACCTTCCTGTATTCCTCCTCTTTGTCCTTGAGTTTCTCGATGTCTTCCAGGAACGAATCCTTCACGGCTTTCAGCTCCTCCTTCCACTTGGTCTCCTCTTCCTCCTTCCATCTGTTCATCTCGACGCGGGATTCCTCCGCCCAACGAAGCTTTTCACTTTCCGCCTGTTTAGGGGGTTGGGTTTACAAATTTAGATTTTACAAAAATAAAAAAAGATTTTACAAAAAAAATTGATTTTACAAAAAAAATTACAATAAATTTTTTTAAGGAAAAAAACATTATTTAAAGAGAAGAAAAGAACAGATTTAGGGAAAAGGACAGATTTTAGGAGCGCTAGAAAACAGTGCAAGCAAAATACAATAGCAGTGCTACATAACACTTATGAAAAAAGTTTAAAAAAACTTGGGAAAAAGTTGATTGAAATTGTTCTTAAAACCATTTTTAAATAAAGGAAAAAGTTAGAGAAAATTTACCTTTTTTATAGCACTGTCAATATGCTCAGTGAGAAATATGGTCGTAATTTATTAAAACAATTCTACCTCTCTAAGTCTGTGGTGAAAGTTGTCTTTTTCTTTCTGCAGGTCAGACTCCAGTTGTTTCAGGTTGTCCGATAATTTGGCTTGCTCTCGTTTTGAGTGTTCTTTGGAGTGGATTAGTTGGTCAGTTAGTTCAGTTCGTTAAAGCGAGTCGAAAAGTTGTGGGTTCGAAACTAACCGTTAACTAGTTGGTTGATTGTGGGCATGTCATGCAGCAAACTTAGCCTAAAGATAGTAAATCTCGATCATTTACATACAACGCACTGCAAAAGCATTAGTAGCTGGATGCAGGACATAAGTAATCGGACGATTAAACGTGTGAAACTCCCCTTTAAAAAACTGTAAAAATGTCTCTGGACACTTTTCCCCAACTACAATTAGCTTCCGTGTCTCCTGCCATGTGATAAAGCCCAAGATTACCCATTCATGGGAATAAAACCTATGTATCCCACTTTTTAAACAATTCAAAGTCAACATTCAAAGAAAACATAATTAAGATAGGATAAGATATTCATGTTTATCCCGGTGAATGGGAAAACGCAAGGGGCATTAACACACGAGCAAGCGTTAGATCACCTCGCGCCCACCATTGGGTTACTGGAGTTATTACAGTGTGTTGTGTATGATTTAGACATTACTTTGATTTGGTAAAACCCATTCCACTAAGTTTAGACAATGTCTGTTAAGTGCCTTGTCCAAGGACGCAACCGACTTAATAGTGGCCAGTTTCAAACCTGCAACCCTTTGGCTAAAAAACGGCACACTAATCCACTAAGCTATGCGGTCAGATTAATTATAGTGAGTCTGACCGCATAGATAATTTCCAAATGTGAAAATATTTAGGAATCCTGTAATGTCCCAGAAAATACATGGTCAGTTCATATAAAAGTTGAAAATTTTACACAGCCAGTTTAGAAATTAGCCACCATAGAAATCGTACCAATGACATCACCGATGTAACTAACTGATCCGGGATGTCGTCGTTGAATGTGGCCTTGGAGGAAGCTCGCATTCATGAACGCTTTTTCACAGTGTGGACACTAGAGGGGAAACAATTGGTTAAATTTCTTATTTAGATGGAACGATTTTAGAGATAAAAATAAGAGTTAGTGCACTGCAAGACAAAAAAAAAGTTTTAGAACCAATGGTCTAATTAGAAACAAAGTTTTAAAGACGGTCTCACTTTAATTTTATTGATATTTCAAAACAGGCAAACCCATTGCATTACTATTTGCAGAACAAATTTGATTAAAGCTGACTTTATTTTTTTCACAAGGGTGCCACAATTTTTTTTATTTGCAAAATGAGCTGCAAGCAAAATAGTTTGAGAACTACGGGTCTAATAAGAAAAACAGTTTAAAAAACTCGACGAACCTTGTAGTAACTAGAAGCTCCAGCTTCAATTATCAATTGTTGTTGTTCAATCATTTTCCGTCGCTTCTTGTTTTCCTGTTTAAGCTTCGTGATTTCCGCGTTTGCCTCCACCAGTTGAGCTTCAACGGCTGCTTTTTCATCATTGGTTGTCGCCACTCGCGATTCCATGTCATTTATAACTGACTGAAGGTATTCCTGGGAACAAGGTCTCGTTGGTATTTTTCCCCAGTATTAAATAATGGAAAAGGAAACAAATTACAACTCTGGAACAGAATAAGACAGCAAAACAAACCGTCTTTAAAACACGTTTCAAAAAAAGGATAAATAAATACAGTGGACCTTGACGAAAAATCTAACATTGCTTCGGACCTTAATCAGAGAACAGACGCTATTCTTACCTCTACACTATGTATATACCAGTCCATATAATTAGTACTTTTTGTAAAGAATACCTGAGAATGTAAAAGATATTCAATGGTGAACTGTGCAAGCTTGAACAGTTTGACAAAGAGTGGATCTAAATCTGACACGGCATCCACATTGCAGAAAGCAACAGTTGATATGTTTTCCTGTTTGATTTGATGAGGATATATGGAGAATTTTATCACCATTTAACTTGGTCAAGTCGCAATGGCTATCATGGGTCAATTCTTCCTTAGCATGAACAATTTTCTTGTAATATCACCATTATCCTACTTTGCAAAGGATCAATTCTTACAGTATTGGGGTAAGATGACTTTTAAAACCTATAAATGGGCACCAATCCCCTATGATTATCAACCTGTAGTTAAACTAATTGAAATAAATAGATTTGCAATGAATTTGGACTTTATTAAAAGTTTAAACAAACTAATAACTTTACTTGGCACTGTTATATAAACAAAACTTAATTAACTTAATTTAAACACAGGTTATAATCAAACAATCAATGGAAAACACAACAGCAAGAATTAAGCTATTCACATGATAAATTATGCGCTTAAAACAAAAGACTTTAAATATTTTTTTTTAATATTTGCATCCTTAACCAATACTAACTTGCAAAGTAACAAAGTCAAGTTCCCTTGCCACTCTATCAACGTCGATTGAGCTTATTTTCCTCCAGTTAATGTCGCCAAAGCGCTTACGAAAATGAAAAGCTGGCATCGGGTTTTGAAGGTTGTTTTCGTCCAACTCATAACTGTGGTCAATTCCTGGGGGGCAGAAATGATTTAATTTGTGGGTTTAATTATATAGTTTGAAAAAGGTTATGGGTCAGCTAAAGGGGGAGGGCAACACTAAAAGGCGGGAAAGAGGGAAGGAGGAAAACTGCCCACTAAAACTATTCAAATAATTTTAACCCAGACCTAGACACTATCTGAACCCCAGAAGCAACCATAATTTCAACCCCATGTTTAAAATTAACACTAATGCCCGAATCTTCATTTTGGTGTACAGTTGTCCTCCTTCTATCATTCCACTTTCTCTTATTTTAGTTTTCCCTGCTAAAGGGTTAACTGGTTCAGTGTTGGTTAACTATTAAAATTATTGAGAGTAGAAAAGTTGAGACTAGAACGGCTGGTGGGTTTAGTGCAGTTTTTTGGATCATGCATGGATTTTAGTTTTACAGCTGTGCTTATACCAGGAAGCTGTATATTATTCTAGATTGCAAAATTTCAAATACAAAACAAAATTAGCAAGCAAACCTGTAGAATAATGTAATGAAGGCGAATACATCGTTTGTCCTGGCATTTTCGTATTTTTTCTTGTTTTTACGTCATGTAGTTATAACTTATTCATTCATTTAATATATATCTACCAAAACAGTAACACTTAATTTGGTTTAAACAACATTAAGAGCAAATTCAAAGAAAACGAAAAAACAGTGAACTCGAAATATTTTTAAAACAATTCAATTTGGGGAATCACCGACATTTCTGTCAGTTTGTTGAGTTATGGTTGAGCGATTTCACAGATGTTTTTTGTGGATCATTCATTGAATTGAAGTAACGTTCAGACTTTTTGCACTATTTAATGTATTAGAAAGTATTTTATACAAGTAAGGACAACAAAATAAAGTCGTTAAAAACAAGTCATGTTAGATAATTGTTCTACCCGTGTGCTTGTACCATGAAAGTGTTAAAGACTACTTCTATTACCACACGTATTTGTTTCTTTGGGTTCTGACGACATCCCCTAAATACATTTTAAAGGACACGACTGAACAGTTAGCGGCTGGTGCCGATGCTTTAATAAACTGAAATAATCTGTCGGTAAAACACATACCGGCACCCCGCGTGTCGATCTGTATCACGATTACAAAGCCACTGAACAATTCGTTTGTCCAATATACCATGCAACCGGAATCATATCATATACCAAGAAAGCTTCTCAAATGTTAAGAAAACCATATCCTAGAATACTATGTTAAAATACTAATATGTAAGTTAGTATGCTATGATAAAGTACCTACAAAACAACAGATATAGCTTGACAAATAAATGTAGCGCGCACTTTAATTCGCTTCATTTGTGTCTGTCTGATTGCTGGAGCCGGTACGTTTCAGCTTAAATTTAGTCAGTATTCAGTGAGTGTATTGAGATACCCCGGTTATATCCATGGTACCAAATAAGTGGTCAAGTTGTTATAGGGTGATGTTATTTTGCCTTCGCTAAGTTCAGCCCGCAGCGAATCGTATAACGCTTGAGTGCTCATCAGTACACCTTGTTTATCTACCAGTACGCAATTAATATTTGATATCAAGTTAATAGATTATCTAACTCAGCTTGCTGCACATTGTACCAGCATTTTCAAGCAGTGGCAAAGTGGCATAAAGTTCCTTTTAGCTAGAACTAGTTCATTTTATTAAAACAAAGTGTCAGTACAGTAACAATGGCCGCTCCGTATACTGAAGCGCCGAACGAAATAACAAGCGACATAGATGTCTGTGACGTCACATCGATCGTCGAAAGATTGAAGTTATGCGATTTTGAGATGTTCGACCCGAAAACTTGCGGGAAAGAGAAAGTAAAACGGTTTTGACCTATGACCCCCAACAATATAGCTAGTATAGTCGTATAACACAAATAAAACAGTTATTGTGATATGACAATAATTTGTTACGTAAATATACAGTATATTTGAACAAGCGACTGAAGTAAGACATTCGGGTGAAATACATATATCGTTTTAAAAAAAACTCCTATGGTAGTGTTGTTTTTTTACATACTGGATTTACAGTTTTGGATTACAAAGTTTATTGCGATTTGTTGCATAAATTGGTATATTGTTAAATATACGTTTGTTAGGGCGCTCTACTGTTCTGTTTACAAAGTAGCCTTTAAATCCATGTAAATTATAGTCAAGGATGTGGTTAGGATAAATCAGTCTGGTTTGTTCTGTACTATTGTATGTATCTGTATATGTGAGTCGATCTAGGCCAGGAGTCGGCAACCTGCGGCTCTTTCGGTATTCTGATACGGCTCTTATTACTTTTATTGCTACTGAAGCGAGCGATTAATAAGTTTAAAAAACAGGCATAAGTAAAACAAACAAAGGAACACCCGCCCTTTTTTTATCTCACACATTGTTTTTATTGCAAAAATATTATTAGTTTTGCGGTACCACTACCAGTGATTTTTATATATTTGAATATCTGTTAAAATGGTTCTTTAATTGCAAAAGGTTGACGACCACTCACATGGGCCGGCGGAAACTAAACTGAACTTTTCACGAATAAAATAAACTCCAATCAGATTAGGTTGGTGGTTTAGTGCGTCGCCTTTCGACATTGCCCGAGCCCAGTGCATTAATGGGTTTTACTAAATTAAAGAAACGTGTGAATTAAACACAACACGCTCAGGTAACCCGACGGTGGGCGCGAGGTGATCTGACGATTGTCCGTGTGTTAACCCCTTTGGTTTTCCCATTCACGCGAATAAACATGAATATCCTATTCTATTCCTATTCCACACATAGAAATGTCAGTCACCTATTTTACCGCTGCGATTTAATTTCAGACGCTGTTCAATAGCGACATCATCGACGAAATATCAAAGGTCGCGGAAATCGCATCTGCTTTTATGACGTCAGAATCAAATAACGCTATCGTGTTAAGTGGATGTGGCACTTCCGGTCGATTGGCGTTTATGACAGCGGTGGGAATTTCCCTTTTAAATTTTTTTATTCAATAGATAGTTTGCACCACTGACCAGCCCATCATGGGTTCGAAATTTGGCTTAGCTAAAAAACAAATAAAAAAGTTTTAAACTGTACAGTCATGTGGCCGAATGGTTAATGTGACTGATATATATAACAAATTGTATATAAGAACAAAGTGACGAGCACATCATGGATTCGAAACTTTATTTGTACTAGGTGTTGAACTGTTCTTAATGTTTCCACCACTAGGTGTTGTACTGAGCACCAGGTCCTCAATGTTTCCACCACTAGGTGATGTACTGAGCACCAATTCATTTGTTTCCACCACTAGGTGTTGTACTGAGCACCAAGTCCTCAATGTTTCCACCACTAGGTGTTGTACTGAGCACTAGGTCCTCAATGTTTTCACCACTAGGTGTTGTACTGAGCACCAGATCCTCAATGTTTCCACCACTAGGTGTTGTACTGAGCACCAAGTCGTCAATGTTTCCACCACTAGGTGTTGTACTGAGCACCAATTCATTTGTTTCCACCACTAGGTGTTGTACTGAGCACCAGGTCCTCAATGTTTTCACCACTAGGTGTTGCACTGAGCACCAGGTCCTCAATGTTTTCACCACTAGGTGTTGCACTGAGCACCAGGTCCTTAATGTTTCAACCACTAGGTGTTGTACTGAGCACCAGGTCCTCAATGTTTCCAAAACTAGGTGTTGCAATATGTAATTACACAACCAACCATTGAAACCTCTTCCATAGAGATCCTTCAACCAAGTAGTTCCAGGACAAAAGTTCAGCTACACAATTGCTGGTGGCGATAAGTAAGTTTCCATTGATTGTTACTGATGTATATCACACTAGTATTGGAACAAATAATCGTGTTGTTTTCCAGCTAGTCGGTTGTGTCAGGTACTTTACGGACATTGCCTGAACCCAGCGGATTAATGGGTTCTACCAAATTGTACGAGCGTGTCTATCATATACAAAACACTGAAATAGCTCCGGTAACGCGACAATGGGCGCGAGGTGATCTGACGATTGCTTTTGTGTTAACCCCCTTGGTTTTCACATAAACAGGGATAAACATGAATCTCTTATCCTATCTACGTGATTGAAAAAACACATAGAGCATTGAAAATGTGAAATCGACAGAATACCATATGTACACTGCCGGGTTCCCTCATCTAATGCAGTCTGTTAAGTGTGATATTTAATAATAAATTTTTAGTTTAATCTATCAATTTACAAACTTTCCTTATAAATCTATCATTAATTGCTTTAGAGAACCTGCCAGCAGAGGGTATGATTTCGATAGGATAATAGAAGTGGCTACGATATTCATGGTTTATCACCATGAATAAAAAAACTCACCCATGACCATAAATCTTCATATTAGCTCACAACGACTATTGTGTTTTTTTGTTCGTTGCTGCAACAAAAATATCAAACTAATGGATGTAATACATCACACAGGGCATTGTTTACATCACAAGAAGCCCCGGAAGATGACAGAAACGCTGGAGTTCAAGACTTGGTTCGAGTAAGTTGTAGGAACTTCCCGATTTACAGTGTAAAAAAAGGTGAAATTACAAGGTGTAAAAAAGAGATGTATAGAACGTTCTTGCAGATAGCTCATTTGATAGAGCATCACGCCACCAGGTAACAGATAGGATAGGTTAGGATATATTCATGTTTATCCCCGTGAATGGGAAAACCAAGGGGTTAACACAGGGGCAATCGTCAGATTACCTCGCCCTATTGTAGTGTGTTGTGTGATAGACGTTCTTTAAATTTTTCTAGAAACTATTAATCCGGTGGTTAAGGAAATGTCCGTTAAGTGCCTTTCCTAAGGACACAACCGATCCGCTAGCGACCAGTTTTGAACCTACTACTATTCGGTTGAAAGGCATCGCACTAAACCGCCAGACTATCTGGTTGGACAGATTGTTGGTTCAAAATCAACAATCATCTTTCGGAAAGTCATTTAACTAATGTTCTTTTAGCTCTGTTTCTTAACTATAATTAGAAAAATTTTTCTTTGCATATTTTCATTGAAGAAATGGAAAATAAACTTAACCAAGTGAAATCTAATATTTCTGTGAACATTAATGTAGAATATGTATGACTTTCATATGCACTTTGATAGTTAACCAGCATTTGACTATAAGGTAATATAAATGAATTTCCATGTTATGATGTTTGTCGTTTTCCCATTAACCTAATTATTATATATTGTTTTTAAATTAAGTAACGGTTGTTTTGTTTTCCCCTTATTTAAAAAAACTTTTTTAAATGACTTGTTTTAGCGACTGTTCGTTTTTACATGTTTTCCTGTTCCTGTGTCGTGATTTGTTTCATTTGCTGTTAAATAAATTAACTAAACTAATATTTGCAGGTTACTGGTGGCAAAGAGAAGGTGTTGTTTATTGGTATATCAGTCGGTTTGTCTGCACCATATGTAGCTGGCCAGTTGGATTATTGTATGGATAAGTTGGATAAGTATACCCCGGTGCTGGTTGGGTTTAACCCCATCAACCTTGCCAGGTGAGTTGATGACTTGATGCCATAGCAACTGACTCAAAAACCGGGTTAATCTAAGAATTACAGAAAATTAGGCAATTAATAAAGGAAAAAATGTAGAAATAACAGTATACTTCAAAAATGCAAATAATTTTATTATCGTCATAAAACAAAACTACAACACGATATAGAAAAAGGGTACCGATACAATGTTAAGGTACAAGGGTAAGATGTTTACTTATACCCCTATTTTTGGAATAAGTAAGGACAGTATGTACAATGGTCACATTTCCTCATGCGCACTATCATATTACCGGAGCTATTGTGTTGTGTTGTTTACAATGTTATATTTGTTAAGTTATTGTTTAAACTATTTAACATTAAGTTTAATTAAAACAAGTAATGAGCTAGTGGCTGGTTTCGATCCCACATCCTTTAAACTGACAGTCTTACACACTAATAAAGCTAACCAATCAGACCATGAGACTCTTTGGCTCCGGTAGGCTAAAAAAAATACAGGGGCTACAACATGGGCAAAGACTAGTGCTTACGACTGCCAAAGATAGGTGTAGCGTTTTGATAGTTTTGTTTGTGTCTTTTGTTGCTACCTGTACTAGTTTGTTACTCTCGCAATCCAGACTCCATCACGGAAGGTTCTTTTATTGTTGACCAAATGCAGATACAATGAAACACGCATTCATGATTAATTCATTAAATGCGGGCACGACTTGATGAACACTAAACTCGACTTCTCTGCATGTTTACTGCAGGAGCCACGGTTCTAAACTGTTAGATATTATTTAGGTTTTTTTAACAAAGAGGCATGGCACACGGGCAATTGTCCTAAGTGTTTTTCTCGTTGATATGCATGTCCGCCAGGCCATTCGGTAGAACACGTCATCAATTCATTTATTACACTTTTTTAATTTATTGCAACATTTCCCATCACATAATTCTACATTATACCCCTTAATGGAAACCATTAGTATGTTTAGGAATATCTTCACACTGACATACAGAATTTGTATTTTGAAAGCTGAAGTGGTTGCTTATGTGAAAATGCATTGTTTTTTTTAAACATAAAAATGGTTAGTTATGTTTTATTTTTAGTTAAAATGATTATTGTTTAATAGAGCTGGGTGTAATTGATCAAAGTTGTATTAGGATAGGATATTCATCTTTATCCACATGAATGGGAAAACCAAGGGGGTTAACATACGGGCAATCGTCAGATCCCCTTGCGCCCATCGTCGGGTTACCGGAGCTATTGCAGTGTGTTATATACGATAGGCACGTTCCTTCAATTTGGTAGAAGCCATTAATCCGCTGAGTTCAGGCAATGTCCGTAAAGTGCCTTGCCCAAGAAAACAGCCGACTAGCTAGCGACCATTTTCTCACCTGCAACCTTTCGGTTGAAAGTTGACGCACTTAACCGCTAGACCAACCGGCCAATTGCAAAAAATGATTCAATATATTGAGATATAAGCTTAAAAATTGCAGCTTGCCCATGATGACAAACACTTTATTGCCCATATTAATTATAAAACCAGAAACCTTAACTTTACCACAACACCAGACTATTATGCGAAGAAATATTTATAATGGGAAAAGTGCTTACCAATATCTGGGGGAGGAAAAAGATGAATTTTGGTAGCTGACTATTAACTGTTAGTAGTGGTTAGAAATGAGGTTATTCTGTGAGAACTCAAATTCAATTGAAACCAGTTTGGCTTTTTGCTATTTTTTGGGAAATATTCTAATGAAATATGTTTTTTAATAGAAACATTCCGATACATGGGTGGGAGAAAACTTTTAGAGACGGTAAGCATCTGATATCGGTGGTTTGGTATTAATTATAAGCTTGGGGCATCACATAGATAACTGGGTCACATAGATAACAACATGGAAAACTTCTCAATCATACACAACACTGCAAAATCTCTGGTAACCTGAGAGTAGGTCTAATGATTATCCTTGTATTCTCTAGGCAATGTGTCAATTATCTGTTTGATAACACCATTGCGTTTTCCAATTCACTTGGATGAAGATAGCAAGGCATTTACGGACATTACCTGAACTCAGAGGAATGATAAGTTCTTGCAAATTAAAGGAACGTGTGAAACATACACAACACACTGCAATTGCTCCGGTTAACCAACGGTAGGTGCGAGGTTATCTGATAATTGCCCTTGTAATACCCCCCCCCCCCCCCCCTTGCGTTTTCCCATTTACAGGAACATGAATATCCTATCCTAAGAATGTAATAACAAAACCTAAAACTTGATTCTTCAGTTGCAACTAGATTGGAGAAAATGACATCACAAGGAAAAACGTTCCTAATTAACCCGGTAGTTGGGGTAAGTCGTGTTCGATCCTGATAGTTTAAAATTGTTTAAAGTTTATGAATCATGGAACACCTTAAACCATTTTAAGTCATTTACAATGTTTCGTAATCCTGTTGACTGGTCAAGATTTATATTTAATAAGTCACATAAAAAATGGTTTTATAAGAATTATTAATAAAACTGTTATAAAAAAGGAAACAGCATTTAAACTGTTCATTGGCCTAATACTGTGATAATTTGAAACAAGAAATTTTAATCTGTTGCTTAACATTCTGGCCGAAAAGCTTGGTCAGTTTTGTGTTGTTCTTCAACCGAATGGTCGCAGGTTCAAAACTTAGTGCTAGCGAGTTGTTTTTTTTTTCTTGGGCAATGCCCTTAGCATACATTGCCTAACGCAGTGGAATAATGGGCACTACAAAAACTAAAGATATGTCAAAAATCATACACGACATAATGTTATTGCCACAGTAACTCGACAGTGATAGCATGATCATATCATTACTTTCTGTCCGCTATCGAGTTACCATATCAATAACATTATATTGTGTTTGATTTAAGACATTTCTTTAGTTTTAGTAATCTAATGTCCATATAATAACACCCACTGTTTTTTCACAGCGATAAAACATATTCCACTAGCTATCATACAATGTACCTGTCCCAAGGGGGAAGCAATCACTGGGAGTTCCCGAATGAAGGGTGGTTCAGTTACCATTGTGATCCTACAAACCATATTTACTATGGCTTTGTCTGCATCTGTGACATCATCGAACGAAAGTATGACATCATCTGAGACTTGTAAAGCTATGTTGGAAACTTACCGAAAAACCTGTCAGTGAGTTTCACTTTCTTTCTAAATTTAATAAGTTTAATTTTAATTAATTTATTTTCAAATTATCAAATTTATGTCTAGGTTTAAAAGGTGAGTCTGCTTAAATCTATATTCTTTTTTTAATGATGTGCTTTAACGACTGTTCATTTTGCCAATCTTTCCATTCTGTGCTGTTTTTTGCTGTTATTTAATACTAAGGCAAAAATGAATATTGGGACATTGCCTATTAAACCACCAAACCTTTTTTTCATAGGATTAACAGACAATATCTTTATCATAAACAACAGACTGCTATTGGTACGGTTGCTCCATTGTGGGAACAAGGTAATCTGATGACTGGTAATGTGATAACACCCGCTGTGTTTTCTTGTGATAGAGATAAAACATAAACATTTCTTCCCAAGCTGTCATCCTATACCAGGAATCTGCAACTTTTGGCATTTAAAGAGCCATTTTAAACGATTCCACAAAATTAAATCACTGGGAGCTGCAAAACTAATAAGATTTTCGCAATAAAAAGAAAATAACACTGTGTGAGATAAAGACACGAGTGTTCTGTTTGTTTTACTTGCATGGGTATTAAACTTATTAGGCGCTCGCTACAGCAGCAGTAAAATTAATAAGAGCTGCATCAGAAGGATGAAAGGACCGCAGGTTACCGACCTCTGTTTTAGCTTAGACATTTAAACTATTTACCAACGTAGACATTTAAACTATATTACCAATTTAAGTTATTTACCAATTCGTTAATTCCACAGATTATTTTATGCGTCAGCTTCCTCAGCACTCAGTTCCATGATTACTAATGCATCTGAGAGCTTCAAACAGGAAAGCAGCATCTACAATGTTGGATCGGATGGTAGCGCTGTCATGGGAATCATAGATGCCACAGAGTGCCCGCCAACTTACGGCGCAAGTGAGATATTTTGCGTTATAACTTTTTTTTTTTTAATTATGGGTCCCATTTGGAAAAATGGGACACATTTTGTTTATGTCCGTTTTTTTCCTCTTTTTTTTTTTTCGTTAAACACGTGGTTAGGATCGGATAGGATAGGTTTTAAATCTCTAGTTTGAAATTAAAGTTGCCAAAGATTTTTTAAACTTCTGATATTTTGGTTCAATTATTCAGTTACTAAAAACAATTAACTTGTGTTTATAACAACACATATCAGTTTTTAACTCAGTATACAAAAAAACTTTAATATGCATAGCAAATTTGATCCGTGTAAGGATGCAATAAAAGGGAAATTATCCTTTTTTACTCAAAATAGGATAGGATAGGATATTCATGTTTATCCCTGTGAATGGGACAACCAAGGGGGTTAACACACGGGTAATCGTCAGATCACCTCGCGCCCATCGTCGAGTTACCGAAGCTATTGCAGTGTGTAGCATATGATAGACACTTTCCTTCAATTTGGTAGAACCCATTAATCCGCTGGGTTTAAGCAATGTCCGTAAAGTGCCTTGCCCAAGGACACTACCGACTAGCTAGCGACCAGTTTAAATACACAATGACACAAATAGGATAGTAAAGGATATTAATGTTTATCCCCGTGAATGGGAAAACCAAGGGGGTTAAATCTTTAATAAAAATATCTTTTTCTAACTCAAACTGCTGAATTGATTGACAGCTCTTGATGACATCAGAGGGTTCATACTGGGTGGTTATGATGAGTTTAACAATGCAGAGGGCGACATCCGGTGTATGGTAGGCTATTATGTATTACAAAACATTTTTTTAAATTGTAAATTTGTTTATATTAAGGTGGAAAAACCAACAAGTTCAGTTTTTTGTTTTTACTCTTCAAAAATCAATACTTAAAAATTTAAAAATCAGCCAACTAGCCAGCGACCAGTTTAGAACCTACAACCCTTCGACTGGAAGGCGACACATTAAACCACCAGACTAATCTGTCTGAAACATGAATTTTGTATCCTAATTTTAACTCTATTATGAGGGTGAGCATTTCAAAATTGGCAGCAAGGATTTGGCGCAACTTTTAAAGTCACGTGATCACAAACATAAAGATACTATAATTGTGGTCGCAAAAAGCTGGAAAGATTCTATTTTGGATGAAATCTCTGAGGAAATGGGTAATTATTGATTTGTTAAACATTTTAATTGTTTGTTGAAAAAAAGAGATTTTTTGCAGGCTAAGTTTCGAACCAGTAATGGGCTCCTTTTTAGAGTTTATTATCTTGGCACACAACCCTATTCATTACAACATCTCTCCGTTTTATTATATTAAAATCTGTATATGCATAGGTCGCTTTAACCATTTAGCCACAACCGTACATTTAAAAAATAGTTTTTGTTGTTTAAAATAAAATTTATTTAATATAGCTCTAGCTTACAAACACCAAAATTGTATTTTAAATTCAGGTTCAGAATATTTACATTTCAACATTATAATTTTACAGACCTCGGCTCACAACTTAAATCAGCTTCAAAGATTTCCTGTGTTTACGCCATCATAATAGATATTGAAACATCACAGAGACAAAGGCCACTGGTAATACTAGAAGCTATTGTATAAATTCTCTTGCATTTTATCTGTTTTTCAAGTTTTCAAAAGTTTATTTTGGGATCTTCTGCCAATGTGTTTCTTAAAATTTCTGGTTTTTTGAAAAAAGTGAAAAAGAATTGGCCTTGGTAAAATTGGAGTAAACCATAACTCAACATAAGTGAACCATGCACCACATAACCAACAGTCATAACATGGGCAGACTTGACCGCTATAACCCGGATCCATGATAGCTCGGGGTGGTGAAGTAATGAGCCTTCTTTGGCCTAAATTCCTGGTCCCGGTGCTACCGTGGAACCACCCATACCTATATGATGTAAACAGTCATAGCAAATGCGTATACTCCTGGTAGTATGAACTTGATTTGATATTCCAAATAAAATATTTTTGAATTTTCGATTTTCCCACAGCCGACCTACTTAACGGATGTGTTTGTTATTTCTATGGATTTGTCCGAGGTTAAAAGTTCTGTTGCCTCCTTACTGACACCAAGTGGAATAAAACGGCACATCGACAGTTTAATAGAGATTTGTTCGAAATGGATTTTCAACGCTATATCCACAGGGGCACACATCTGTATTGGAAAGGTTTGTTATCTTTTTATATACTTTTTTACTTATGATTTGGATGTGAGTCTGTGTGCAGAGATGTTGTAGTGGATAAATGTGTGCCAAGTTAATAAACTAGGATATTCTATGGTTATCCCTGTAAATGGTAAATTAGGGAGTTATATTACAAGTCTTCTTTAGATTTATCATCGGATTACATTTTTGCAGAACAAATAGGATAGGATAAGATATTCAAGTTTATTCCTGTGAATGGAAAAACCATGGGGGTTAACACACTGACAATCGTCAGATCACCTCATGTCCTTCATTGGGTTACCGGAACTATTTTAGTGCAGATGGTTTATTTCCACTGTCAAACCAACCACTTTGGTATTGATATTTGCAGGTTCTGCATAATTACATGGTGGACTTGAAAGTAAGCAATCGAAAACTCTTTCATCGTTCTATTGGCATTATACAGGTGATTTGTTGTCATAATACGACCAATTACTTTATTCATAAAACAAATTAATTAATCAAAAAAGACAGTGGAACTTACAAGAATATTAGTATAGGATCTGATTTGGATAATAAAGTTTACCCCCAAAAAAGCTTTTTACATGGGTTAATCATTAGATTACTTAAACCCAGTGTCAAGTTAGCAAAAGCATTTCAGAGCTTATATGATTTAGTTTTACCTATTGATCCCCCTGGTTTCGGGCAACATTTATTAAGTGCCTTAGTGCACAACAACAAAAGTCTGTAGGGGACAGAATTAAACCGTGCACCTACTGTCCATACCTTGCCCCCTCACCCCCCCAACCACAGAGATTCTGCCCCACTTTAAGCGAAACTGAAGCTACAGACTACTTGCTTCAATCTATATATGGAACTGATAATGTAGAAGTTGTCAAGAACAATTCAATTCAGCAACATATTCAGCAAGCAACACCACAGGATAGGGTAAATCGATTCTTTCGTTCATATTATTTGGGGTTTCTGTGATGTTTAGGTTGTGAGTTCATGCTTTTTAGGTCATATACAGCTACACATGCGTTGTGTGTTCGACCATTTAGTTTGGTGGGTTATTGCGATGTCCTTTAACCTAAAGTTGTCAAGTTCGAAATTGGTCGCTAGTTTGGTCGCTAGGCAGTTGTGTTCTTGTGCAAGGCACTTAACAGACATTGCCTGAACCCAGTGGAATGAAAGGTCCTACCAAATTAAAAGAACGTCCGAATCATACAAAACACATTCACGATTGCCTGTGTTATTTGGCCATTCCGTTTTCCATTCACGGGTATAAACATTATTATGCTATCCACACTGCAATTTTTTCGTTAGCCAACAGTCAGCCAGACATAATCTGACGGTTACCCAAGTTATAATATTGGTTGCATTTCCATTCACAAGGATACGAATACACAAGCTGGTTAGTCGGGCGGTTTAGTGTGTCGGCTTTCTATCGAAAGGTTACAGGTGCGAAACTGGTCGCTAACTAGTTGGTTGTGTCCTTGGGCAAGGCACTTTACTGCCTAAACCCAGCAGATTAAGTCTATCATATACAACACACTACAATAGCTCTGGTAACCCGACGATGGGTGTGAGGTGATCTGACGATTACCCGTGTATTAACCCCCTTGGTTTTCCCATTCTTGGGGATAACCATGAATATCCTATCTTACCATCAATATCCTTCCCACACAGGTTGTCCCCACAGCCATTGTGATGGGAAGCAAGCGATGTTTGTACGCTCATGCGTGTCAACTTCTGTCCAACCACCATGTCATTAGAGAAGCATTGTCATCAATTGTGACATCATAATTGTTAAATTCTGACATTTACCACATGTATCCAATATAATCAACCTATTCTTAAAATTAAATTTAATTTCAACAAACTTATGGTAAAAAAATTATCTTGATAATAGGCAGTTTCCGTTCCCATAAGTTTGGTTTGGCGTCATGACTGAAAAAATGTTAAATTCTGACATTTAAAACAAGAAGTAACCCAATAATCAACCTATATTCTCGAGAACAAAATTTTATTGAAACAAACTTTTGGTAACAAATTTCTCTTGATAACAGACGGTTTCTGTTCCCGAAGTTTGGTTTAGCGTCATGACTAAAAAAAATGCACAAGAAGTAACCCAATGATCAACTTATATTCTCGAGAAGAAATTTTATTGAAACAAACTTTTGGTAACAAATTTCATTAGATAACGGACGGTTTTCAACAAAGTGTAAAACACCCATCAGCTTTTCAAGCATTTCGTATTTGCATCAAGTTTCACCAAGTGCTGATTATTACAGCAGCAGAGTTAATCTCAATTAGTATAGTTGTATCATTTCAGGCCAATTAGAAGAAAATTATAACATAAAAGAAGAAATTTGATAAAGAATAAAGAGAAAAAATAAAAAGAACGAATCGTCTTACATCTATTTCATGTAAACTTATTTTATTTTCGGTCCACCAAACAGGTAACATGGCACCTATATTGAGCACAATATGTTTGCAACACATTTAGTGGTAACACTCTTAATGGTAACATTTAGGGCCTCGCGGCGATATTGGGGACATTCATGGGGTTTCTATGGAAAGGGTAGCACTGAGAGTGGGGTAAAATGGGGTTGCTGAGGGGGTAGGAATTAGGGGTTAATATGTTGGGGGTTATAGAGCTATGGGCAGTGCTAGGGAAATCCCCGGGTAAGTAATGGGGGTAATATGGGGTAAAAATGGGTTGATGAGCAAGATAGGCGACATAGTCGCCAGACGATCCCGCTTCTGGTGATAACTTCGCTCGTTTCGACGGCATCTCTTCATCACTAGGGGTCAGTGAGCGCTTATGTTCACCCATTTCGACCTCACCTAACGGGTCCATCGTGAGCATCGCAAGTTCGATATCAGGGGAGGGTACTTGCGCTCGCTGGATTTTACCCTTTCTTCGACGCTGCTTAAACATGCTACGTGTGGTAACACCCACTTTAACATCCTCGTTTAACAAAGCATCACAACTGTCAACACAGGTAGGGCTTGCAGGGGCCACATTTTGTGCTTTCGATGAACTATTCCTGTTGGTTGGGGAAGTAGAAGCTTCAGCGTCAACAGAAAGTTTAGTTTTTGCTGCCGCTGTCTCCAATTTGAGCCGGAGTTTGGCGGGTTTCCGAATCGTTCTTCCGCTTCTACGTAACCCTGTGCGCGGAGTCGGGCCCATTTCAGCTTCGATCTGCGTCTCAGTAACCTTGGCGGCGCTATTAATCTGTTCTTTTAGTGAAAGCTTGGACCGTCTGGGGGGAATTCCCTTCCCAACCTGCTGGTCATCGTTTGACCCATGAGAACCCATCGGGATTACAACCGAACACTTCTTCCATGGCATTTTAACAGCTTTAACCATATTTCCAACCCTTCCCTTGCTTCTTGTTACAATGGTTGACCTTTTGTCACAATCGTTATTCACAGTGGTATTTATGACATCATCATCGGTATTGTCAGATGGTGGACCGGGCGACGGGTGGTCAACAGGGAGAAGTTCGTGTGTTTTCCGACGCGAAACCGCGACGTTTTTAACACTAGAGGGAATTCTTTTACATTGTTTTCGGGAAACCACAGACTTTATTGAATTCTTTTTCTTTGAAACATCATCTGACCTGTCAATGTATGCAAACTTATAATTTCATAAATTTTCCACTAAAAAAGTAAAATTAGTGTAAATTGTTATTTCATGGATAATTTCCAAACCTTAACAAACCTATAATTCCATAACAAATTACAAAGAATTTTTGGATCAGAAAATATAATGTTTCTACTAAACAAATAGTGAAATTACTGTAAAAATAAAAATTGTTTTTATGCCCAATTTCCATTTAACAATCCAAGTATAAAGACACAATCTATATCTAAAACAACAGTAAAATTCTTAAAAATGTTTTTTTTCGGGAATAATTTCCAAAATTTACCAACCTATGTAGTAAGACACAATCTATAACTCTAAGTTGATAAAATAGTTTGGTATTGTGGTACTAACTTACCTCTGTACAGAGAGCAGAGTACTTAATTGCTTAAAGAGGGATTCTGATGAAGGTCTTAGATCTCCGTTAGCATCCACCATACCACACACTATTTGCCTGGAGTAGTAAGGTATAAGATATTCATTATCCCTGTTATTCCATGGGTAATGACGTTAAGGGGAGTTAAGTGTTATCACACTAGTAAGTCGGATTAGCTGGTGCCAACCATCGGGTTAACAGAGCTATTGCAGTGTGTTGTGTATGATACACATATTCCTTAATTTGGTAGAACACATTAATCTACTGGGTTCAGGCACTGTCCATTAAGTGCCTTTCCCAAGAGACAACCAACTACCTAGTGACCAGTTTTAAACTGCAACCTGTCGGCAGAAAGGCAACACACTAACCTATCAAGCTAATTGGACGTACAGGTAGCAATGAGTGCATAGGATAAAACGTGGATAGAAAAACATAGAATTTAACTTTTTACATCATTGAAATTTAAAATTTAGTTGGGCAAGCTGTCAATCAAATCTGGAGTAAGTTTTTCTTGTTTAAAATAAATTATAACATTTATACTTGCAGGAAGTGTTTCTTAATTTCTTTATTTCTTTCCGTTAAATTAAATACAGTCATAAACCGATAGTACACATAAACATATGGAGCCTGTAGTGTTGCCTATTGGTGCATCAACTTAAGGTAGTTTGTCAATATTTAAAGTAGGCCTATAGAAGTTGAATTGTTAAAAATGTTAAAACCCACCGAAGTTTGTCTTTATCCCCCTCGACGCATGTGGATGAGTAAGTTTTTCTTCCGACATTCATCCCACGCACGAAACTGACGGGTTTCCGGTGGGAAGTCCCCAATAACAACCCCGCTATGTCAAGTTTGGGGTCGTCTAGCAGTGCCTCACCTAGTGGCAGAACGTCACCACCACGACGAACATAAGTTCCGAGCAGAACCTTCTTGCTGCTTGCATCAATGAATGTGATTCGATCCATTATCGACCAGAAGATTATGCCTGGGAAATTGTGTGGGTAAAGAGGCGGGGTATTTTAAATACTATACTGATGTAAGCTCTTGGGAAAAAGGCTGTATTTATTGCATAGTCTGACATTATTCTAGTCGTTTAGTGAGTCTCCTTTCAGCCGAAGGGATAAAGATTCGAAACTGGTCTTTAACTTGTTGGTTGAGTCCGTGGGTAAGGCAGTTAACGGACATTGCCTGAACCCAGCAGATTTATGACTTTTAGCAAATTAAGGAAACGTGTGAATCATATACAACACATTACAATAGCTCCGGTAACCCGACAGTGGGCGTGAGGTGATTGCCCTTGTGTTAACCCACTTGGTTTTTCCATCCACGGGAATAACAATGAATATCCTATCCTATCTTAACGTATTGGATATAGATGATATCTGCTAAATTAGTGCCCAAGATGCAATCGACGAATGAGCATTTGGTTTTAAATCCACAACCCTTTATCTGAAATCCAACGCGATGAACTTACCAAGCGCAAACACATCTGCTTTCGCCGTGTATCTTCCTTCGAATACTTCGGGGGCCATGAAGAAATCAGAACCACAAGCACTGGAGAACCAGTGGTGATTCACGTCTGGTGTGTTGGTGTCTGCCCGTGTGCAAACCTGCGTAAATGTGGAATGCAATGTACATCAGCGAGTTGGTGGTTAGAATGAAAAAGAACAATTTATTTTTTCGTTTATTTTTTGTTTCACAATAAAAACATGCAACAGCAATTTTTTTTTAATTTATTTAAAACTGAAAAAGACGGCAAAATGACAGTTGTCAAGACAAGTCTATATTCAAATTATTTATTTGGTGTAGGTATAGGGAGGCGTTGCCGCCAAAACTAACATAAAAATAAAGTAACCAAATATTTTTTTAAAAAAACCTCAATAGGCTATCAGGCTGATTATTGTGAGTCTCATTTATGCAATTACTTTGGTTCAAGGGTTCAAGCTTTCTTACTCCAGTTAAGTCTTGAACAAAGAAACATCACTTACCTTGGACAAACCAAAATCAGCAATTTTTAAGATTGGAATCGACTTTTTATCTTTCGATGTATGGCGAACAAGAATGTTTTCTGGCTTTAAATCTCTGTCAATACATATAGAAAGGGGATGACTTAATGAGCGCAATCTTTGATATTTAAAGTCCAGGTATAAAAGGATAGTCACGCTTTATTCCTGTTGATAAAAAAGCACAGGGTGCTTTACCACAGCATTAATCATCTAATTATTATGCGCCCGTCGTCGGGTTACTTGAGGCTCCAGTCTGGAGCTATTGCAAAATGTTACATACATTTTAGACATTACTTTTTACCCAATTTAACACACTAGTATTTTTTTTATCCCATCTAATTATATATGCAGGTACAACCTTCAAAAGTCTGTATTGCAATCATAGAAAACAAGATTAAAATCCAAAAAAAATTTTCTTCACCTTTTTTAAAATATATCCAACAAAAATTTCGCATTTTTCAAATAAACCTGAACTTGTATCCACATTAAAACAAAGCCAACCTAAATTCCTTGTCTTGGGGCTACCATTACCGTGGACCCACCCATACTAATGTAAATAACTTAAACAAGCGAACCTGTGCACCACATTGCTTGTGTGAAGAAATGATATTCCGTCTGCGAGTTGCAACATAAATGATGAGTTCAAGTGAGCTGTTGGAGGCTTGGAAAGGATGTAATCGTTCATGTCCCCACAGTCGCAGTACTCCATTACAAACCACAGACTGGTTGCGCAGTGACTCGCGTTGCATTTACCTGGTGGGAATGATGTTAAAGTTATCACATCTGATATGTTAACATTCATAAAACGCTGACCAACAGCTACAGGGTCAAAAGTTGTTGGCAAAGTGACTTTAATTTACAGCCTAAAATAAGACTATGTGAAATGTAAAAAAAAATATATGAAATGTAAAACCCTACAGACTTAGCAATGTTAAGTTAACAACGACGGGGCAAATCTCTAACCCAACATAATGTTATGAGTTTATAACCCTTTTCTAGCTAGCCCCATATTAAGTTCCCTATTTGTGCCTTTATGTATTAACTAAAGTAAACCATGGGCGCTAACTCGCTGTTGTCTGAAGTCATTACTTTATACCATTAGTATTGAGATAATGTTTTAACTCTTTCACTCCCAGCCAAATGCATTAATTCAAACATGCTGTCCCGCAGTGTTTTTTACAATTTTTAGTCCATTTTCAAATTAGCACAGTTTTTCTAAAGTTTATGCTATGATTTAATATTTAGTATGGTTGGAAAGATAATTTATCCCTCTTTTAAACAAGCTGCACATCTAAAATCTACCTCTAATAAAGAATATATTATGTAAACTTTAGTGAACACCACTTTTTATGCAAAGAAAATTCTGCTCGACTTTGAAAAATTTGAGGTGCACTGACAAACGAAATACTCACTTATTATTGGAATGCCCAAATGATATGAAAATTGGAATGTAGATTGTCTAATAGTTTTTGTACTCAGGAAAATTCGAACTGTATTTCTATCTTCAGTAGTTTTTTTACTATTTGTAATTGAAATTTCCCTTTTTTCTGACTATATTATGAAAACTTGAACCAAAACGCATTGAAGTTTTTAGTTTTGTAGAACTAAAATAGTAAAAAGTATAAAAAAGAACAGTGAAGGAAGTGTAAAAAGGGCATACAAAACCAAACAAACGCAAATACTATATCCAATATTCTTCAAAGCAGGGCACACCGAACTAGCTAGTCTCGCCGCCTTTTTCTTTATCGTGCGCTCAGCAGGCCCAGCTGGATTCATGCTTTTGGTGAACACGAAGCATAAACGCCTGCTGCGAAAACGTCACCAACGCTCTCCTTTTTATCTCAACGGCACGAAATTCACAGAGAATGTAAAGAAAGACTTGCTTGACAAAA
>CH002270.1:978515-1000188 GCA_000149265.1 Ciona savignyi | reverse complement strand
GCGAAGCCTTGAAAAAAAAAGGCTATCACTCCTCGCATTTTTAATATTTCTCCACGATAATCACAGAGAATAAAATATAGGGTTTCCTTGATCGAATGAGCCATAGCTGAGGTCTCTACCATTACGCATTGCGGAGAAATCGTTTTTTAGATTTGTATCCATTTATGGACAGACGGGATACCATGTTTTCCCACCATATATGGCGAGTTGGGAGGGAAAGAGTTAAAATACCGGGTGAAAATTGTTAAAATCTGTATAGGTTGTTTCGCTTAGTTAGAATGTGTAAGCTTTTTTTGCTTAGTTCAAAAGACACCTTTGATTGAGACCTCAACGAGGTCAAGGTAGTCACTGGATCGAACATCGCCGTGTTTGAGTCTCATCATTCCACGCTTGCGTTGCTGGAAGCATTCTTCGAATCGGATGATATTTAGATGAGGTTGTAGGGAGGAGAGAGTCCAGAACTCCTGCAGAGCAAGTTCGACGTTTTCCGGAGCATTGCACTGGACCTGTAAGGATAAGGGTTATTGGGAAGTTAGGGTGGTAGGGCGATTAAAAGCACTTATCAGGATGATTAGGACAAGAATCAGAAATCATTTATTTGTTTGGTCAAAAATATGTTCAAACAACAATGGATTAGAACAAATTCATTTGAATTTATTGAAGTATTTAAGACCAGGAGGCAACAAAACGATTGTACGGTCTGCAAGTCAATTGCCCCCTTTCCCCCAAAATCATCACAGTTGGGGAAATTGAGCGATATTGGACAAATGTAGGGCCATTGGGGGCAGTTGTACAGTGCTTCAAAATTGGGATATTGGGGATAAAGGCGGCCAATATGTATTTACGCTTTTTGTGTTTTGCAGAAAAAAAAGGTTGAATTTGCACAGTACAACTACACAGACACATTTATTGGAAAAAGGTCTTATCTGTTTTAGGTAGTTAGTACAATTGTCTATAACAGAGGCTGTATTTTGGTCCTATTCTCGGGTAAAATCTATCAAATTGAAATAAAAGTCGTATTCCAAAATGGGGTTTAAATTTCATTATAAAATATTTGGCCAACCTACACAACCCTACATATTAATGCACATACAAAAGTGCAAGTTACATTAAGACCTTGAATAAAAATAGTCAATGTCAACATACCAAAGAACTTACTTGTTTAATTGCAAATTTGTTCTTACATCCCTTTCTGGTTGCTTTATATACTTTTCCAAAACTACCATTCCCAATTTCTTCTAGGATTTGATATTTTTCCATTCTTCTTTTATTAATTTGGCCCAATTCCAACGTTAATAATTTAGCACCAACTTCATGTATAATTTAGGCTAATAACTTGTTTATGACGCAAACAAGCACCTTATTAGATCACAAGATATTGGCTAGATCATCGTTTTTTTGCATCAATAACTCTGAAATCAATCGAATGAACGCTATAATTATTGATGGTAAGCGGAAGAAACAAAAAAAAGGTTGGAATTAACACCCGGTCGCCAAATCGTTTTGCTTAATTGATCAACATTCATTTATTTTTGTGGGAACTTATCAATGAAAAACCGGTTTCTTTTTTGTTTTTTTTTTGTTTGGGTAAGCACTTGATCGGCTCTATTGCAGCATGCAAAACTAAATATGCTGGTTTTGAAATCGTATCCAGAACCATATCTACACATACAAATTGCCTATTTGTGCAGTACTATTGACGAAAAAACTGCCTTTAAATAAATATAACACCACACTTTAAATTGTTATACCATAATCATTTAGTTACTAATAAACAGCATGAATAGCGGTGGGCACTATCTCTGAACAAACATTATCTAATTCTGTTTTTGCCGGTCAATGAACCCAAATGACCTGTAACCTACAATGTACACATAGGATATTTTGGTTATTTATGTGTTTTTCGTGTGGTTGAAATAACATTCTAAAATGTTGTTTAAAGAAAATAGTTAGTTACTATGTGTTTCTTCGGATAAAAAAGGACACAGTGGTTTTGTGTTTTCTTGGGCGCTTTAGCTTAGCGGATATTGCCTAAACCAAGTTGATAAATAGGTTACTGAAGTAGCGTTTTATTTATACACATCACACTGAAATAGCTTTGGTAACCCGACGGCGGACGCAAGTTAGTCTGACGATTGATAGTGAGATAATAACCCTTGCGTTTTCCCATTCACTTGGGTAAAACAAGAATAATTTGTGAATCACTCAATGACGTCTTGTCACACGATGTCGCCATCGTCCAGCTAAGTTAAACAATCAAGCCTCCGGGCATTGGTTGTGAGTTTCTGTGGTGGTCAGCATTTGATCGGTGGATAGACACACCTCAGAAGGTTTTAAGAAAGGGGGTTTGCTTTTAAGAGCATCATTTTTTTGGTTAAACAGGACTAAGTTTGTAGACAGATAATCAATAAAATGTGCGTAAGAGTTTGAGCTTTAAGCAATTGGGGGCGATGCAGAACTTTGGTCTCTGACTGGTTCGGCAGTTTGGACAGCAAGCTGCAAGGTAAAGTTTCTGAACTTTAGAAACGCCAACTTACGCAGTGAGGACAAGTAGCAACGAATGGTTTAAACACTAACCATTACGCTACCCTTGTGTTTTAATTGTCGACGTTATAACTACAGACGATATTGCTCAGACGTCCTTAGTAAACAACATACTAATCCATTGACCAAGTATTACCCTTTGTTATAGTTGGGCAAACACCACCAAATAAGAAGGTCGGTCAAGCGTATGAAGTCTTATTAATGTTGTTTTCAGGTGGTTTCGCCATTATCTTGATGCGCTTCGGTCGGTCTGCATCGTACTAAGCGAAGATATATATATATATCCGCACGCTTGTTTGTAAAACATACGGGATTGTGTATCGTGATATTTGTCTTCGCCGTATACAGTCCTTCTAAACCTGGCTTTTTGACGGGTTAAGTTTCGAATTCGCTCGTCATAAAGGCTGTTTTTGTGTTAAACTCTGTTTATCAATCGGTCGGGACAGAATGTTACCATTGTGCACTTGTCGCGTGGCAATACGGAACAAGCAAGAAACCCGACGATGGGCGCGAGGTAATCTGACGATTACCTGAGTGTTGACCCCCTTGGTTTTACCATTCACGGGGATAAACATGAACAGTAAAAGTTAGAGTTAGTTCAGGGGGTTGATATTACTGTTTAGGTGCGGTTAGAATTTCATAGTTTTAATAAGAAGTTTTTGCCACCGCCTCTATTCCCCTGTTTTTTATTACCATCGCACTAAAGACGGCGTTCTTCGGACACCTGACCAATGCGTGAGTCAGATCGTGAACAGGAAAATACAGAGATAAATGCTGAACGCGTCATTTATGTTAAACGTAACATGTCGACCTAATATATCCAGTGACGTGACCATAATACGTGCAATGACGTGTTTACAGACCATCCGAAAAAAACGTATCCTATAATAAATAATTATACAATTACTAATGGGTAAGTCCATTTGACGCCGCAGACCATGTAAACAAGCATAATCATAGTCATCACCAGTCGTTGGGTAATATAGTTAGTTGTAAAGGGATTAAACTTACTAATATTTAGACCAGAATATAAGAGTGGCTTGTTTAAAGCAAGCCTGGACATTTTTAATTATTTAAAATCTTTTTATTTGTTTAGATTATTTCGTAAAGTTGTTGTTAGTTAAAATGGTTTTTGGAAAGTTACTTTCGACCATTTTGAACCCTGGGGATTCAGGCTGGACTCTTGAGCTTGTTTTTGTAGCTATCTGTGTCGCCATAGCTATATTGTTGCGTAATTGGTTGAAACGGCCCTCCAACTACCCGCCCGGTCCTCTAGGCATTCCCGGTTTAGGGGTAATCCCCTTTCTCAGCACCTTTCCACAGAGGGAGTTCCTAAAATGGAGTAAAAAATATGGCCCGATGTTTTCTGCCCGTTTTGGCTTACAGAAATGGGTCGTTCTTAATGATTACGATTCCGTAGTACAGGTAATATGATAAAGACCTATTTTATAATAGCTAAATATATTCTACATATATAGACGTTGGTAAATCCACTAAATATTGTACATATAGACGTTGGTAAAACCACTAAACATTCTACATATAGACGTTGGTAAAGAACAGTCAATCCTTCCACGGGCGACCTAGTATTCGACTCTTCATTGAAACATGGACGCCACTGGGCATCGTTTTCTCCACTGGAGGCACTATATGGAAGACACACCGGAATTTCGGGACGCGCGCAGTTCGTTCGTGAGTTTTTTTATTCATGCTGAGTAAAAATGCACTCGATAATTCAGGTTACTAAAATTTAAACGTGTAGTTGATTTATTTACGCACCGTGTGAGAGCATATTCATGCTTTGTCTCCGTGTATGGCAAAGTTCTAAAGAATTAGTCATATAACCGAGTGATATCGTCGGAATACCGAAGCAATTGCACTGTATTATATACATTCGAAAAAAGTTCATAATATTCAGAACAACCCAATAATTCAATGATATGATTTGACGTACCTTGTGTAAAGACTCACCCAACTTGCCAAATGCTGGTTTTGATTCGCCCACCCTAAGTTATCGATAAACAAGTCGCCTTGTGCAAACCATTGCCGAGCTGTCAAGCTAAAAACCCTAAATTTATACAGGCCAAACTTGATTTACGAGGCAATCTGACGATTACCTTTGCAGTGTAAAAACGCCCTTAAACATAGGGATAGGATAGGATAGGATATTCATCTTTATCCCGGTGAATGGAAAAACCAAGGGGGTTATCACACGGACAATCGTCAGATCACCTCGCGTCCATCGTCGGGTTACCGGAGCTATTGCAGTGTGTTGTGTATGATAGACACGTTCCTTCAATTTGGTAGAACCCATTAATCCGCTGGGCAATGTCCGTAAAGTGCCTTGTCCAAGGACACAACCTGCTAGCCAGCGACCAGTTGCGTACCTGCAACCTTTCGATTGAAAGGCGACGCACTTAACCGTTAGACCAACCGGCCGGACAACATATACGTATTCGCCTGATTATCTGACAATTGCCCGCGTGATAACGCCTTTAGCGTTTTCCCAATTAGGCTACATGATTAAAACTTGGGTAGAAGCTATTTGGTATTGACGTTCTTTCGTTTAAAGACCGTATTTGGGGGGCGACCGATTCTCCTTTTTTAACTGAAAAGCACCCACTGCAGCTATCCAACCACGTTGTTTAATTAGTTACCAATAGGTTAAGGCCGTTTAAAACAATATTAGCGATTGATATCAACATTTACCTATACTTATGCTAAATAAGTTTGTTTGGTTACTTTTAATTAAAACACCTGTCGGTAAGTGCGGCTCCTTTGAAGCGCTATACAGTTTAAAAAAAGAGAGAATCGGTCTCGTAAAAAGAAAAAAAAACGATAGGATATACCGATATAGGATAGGATATTTATGTTTATCCCCTTGAATGAGAAACCAATGGGATTAACACAAGATCAATCGTCAGATCACCTCGCACCCACCGTCGGGTTACCGGAGTTATTGCAGTGTGTTGTGTATTGATTCACACGTTCCTTCAATTCAATAGAACCCATTAATCCGCTGGGTTCAGGAAAAGTCCTTTAAGTGCCTTGTCCAAAATCACAACCGACTAAATAGCGACCAGTTTCGCACCTGCAACCTTTCGATTGAAAATCGACTTAACCCGCCCGCCTAACCGGCCGGATATTAACGGTATGACGTGATACCAAACAGCTTTTACCCAAAACTTGAAAAACTCTTCGCAGAATAAACCAAAATTCGATGGAAGAAACAATCAATATAGAAATCAAGGAATATGTGGCACGACTCGGGGAGCATAGCGGGACAAGCGTGGATATCCATGTAATATTGAAATCGAACTAAAAAACAATCAAAATACTACACTTTTGCAGGGTAGAAATGTGGAATAGGGCACACTAAATTTGTATTACTGAAACTTTATTGTTGTACTGGTTGACGTTAACAATTTTATCACAGGAAATTTTGATACACGCCGTTGCGAACGTGTTTTGTACGTTTAACCTTGGTAAAAGATTTGATTACGACGACGAAAAATTCAATTTGCTGGTTAAATGCATTTTGAACGTGTAAGTATTAAATATTTGGTTATCACCAACTTGAGTTTATTGTATACAGTGTTGTTTTGCTTTTGCGAATAGATATGCTTTGGTTATGCAAAAATATGATATAAAGTTTACAAAACATGAAGTTTTGTGGCTCCTAATGATTTTTATTTTGTGGAATATATATTGGTTAAGATAGTTCTTTAGGTGCAAAAGTTTGCCTACCCTTAGCCTAGGCCATGAATGTATACTATCCCCTGATTGGTATTTCCATTTTAAATTAAAGTTACTCCAGGTTACCATCATTAACACTTTAACTTACCCTACATTTTATCACACTAAACGCCTTTATTGTTTCAAGTTACCCCCTAAGAATACTTTAATTTGCTCCAAGTTTACGTTATCAATACCTTAAGTTATCTAAAAAGCCAAAAGTTTACCGCCAATAATGCCATAGTTTACCCACAAACTCTATCAATACCTTTATCTAAAAAGCCAAAAGTTTACCGCCAATAATGCCATAATTCAACCACAAACTCTATCAATACCTTAAGTTATCTAAAAAGCCTAAAGGTTACCAACTTACTGTGTAACAAGCAGTGTCTGCTGCTGCTAACATTCGGTTAAACACTTTCAGGGGAGAGATCTTAACAAGCTGGAAGACGATATTGTTGACGTTCCTTCCGTTTCTTTGTGACGTGTGGCCCTTCACGAAGCACGTTGATTTTTCTCGTCAAGTTTTGAAAACTTTAAACGGTAGTTTTGGATTTTGTGTATTTGCAACAACTTATTGTATAAAATCCGTGTTAAACAGGACCTGGAACAAAACACTTAAATTGTCGGCATAAAATTAAAAAAAATATTAATTATACATTACAATCGTGTAACCATAGGTATTAGAATGTTTGTATATGATTAATACGGTGCTACGATTTTCCAGCTTCGTTCCTCGCCCAAAGGAAAAACACACCCATCCAGCTGGTTTTAATCCCACAATCTTCCGACTTACGTTTCCGCTTTGTAGAAATAAACTTTCCAAAGTCGAACGATCCGTTATCAACGAGATTTCCATCGCAGGAATCGTAAGACAAGTTGTGAAGGATTCAACCGATAAGATTGAGACAGAAGACAAGAATATGATGAACTCTTACCTCAATAAATCATTATCCATTGCTTCCAGCATTGAAGGATATACTACAGAGGTAAGCATTACATACTACTTGTCGTCCTTATCTATTGTACGGTTTTAAATCTTCAGCACTTAAATTTAGGAGAGTAATCGTCTGCGTTATCACACAAGCAATTATCAGATCACCTCGCGCCCACTGTCGGGTACCGGAGCTAATGTATTGTGTTGTGTATGGTTGAGAAGTTCCTTTAATTGTAGTTGAACGCTTTAATCCACTGGATTAAGTCGATGTCCGCTAAGTGCGTTGCAAAAAGACACAACCAAATAAGCCAACGGTAGGTTTCAATCCCACAACCTATCAACAGCATCTGCACAATATTATTTTACAAAAAATGGAGACATTGACTATTCCGCAACCTTTTAACTTCGGTCCTTTGTGTACTAGGCTGGCACTACACGACGGCCGGTTAGTTAATTGGATGGTGGGTCAGGAAGTTTGTATATTCGAAACTGGTCGCTAGCTAGTTGGTTGTGTATTTGGATAAAACACTGAACAGACATTGCCTGAACCCAGCGAATTAATAGGCTCTACTTATAGGAAAAGTCTTACTCATATACATCGAACTGCAATAGCTTCGGTAAACTGACAGTGGGCGCGAGATAGTCTGATCGTCCTACCAATTAGTCTGGTGGGTTCATAATACGCCCCTCAACGGAAGGTTTACAGTTTCAAAACTGGTCGATGGCTATAGTAGGTTGTGTCGTTGGGCAGGGCACTGGAACGCGTAAATCATACACATCAGCATACTGCAATAGTAACCCGACGTGGGGAACGAGGTAATCTGACGATTGCTCGTGTGTGAAAACGCCCAAGATTCCCATCCTTAATTTAAGATGGTGTATAATTAATTTTTACGCCCCTTTCGTTTTTCCATCTACGAGATTAATTACGAGATCCTATCCTATCCTAATAATCGCCTATAGGAGACCCTTTATGTTTTCCAACCCACAATGGTAAACATGAATAGCCCATCCTCATATGTTGGGGATATTTGTGTCATAACGAACCAACCCTCCGCAGGACACTGTTGGCTTCTTCACCGATCTATTCATCGGCGGCACCGAAACCCTGACGTCACAATTACGATGGGGATTCCTCACGATGGCGCTGCATCCGGAATATCAAACCAGAGTAAGATGTGAGATCGATGACGTAATAGGTGAGAATTACTGAGCCAAGTTTCGAACCCATGATGGGCTCGTCACCAGGACCGTTTTTGTATAGAAGTCGGTATATGTATCGGTCGCGTTAACCATTCGGCCACACTACCGTACAATAGATGAGAATATGTAAGTCTCTTTGGTCAGATAAACCGCTTGGGCGCCGTCGATAAAGTGTTTTTCTTGCAAGATGGTAAGCATTCGTTTACTAAATAGAAACACTTTTCATGCGGCGGAAAGTACTCATGTGTGGTTAAATGGGTAACGCCACCGATACATTATATAATTATATTTTAATTATACAAAAAGCGATTTAACATCGAGTCCATGGTTGCAGGCTCGACACTGATCGCTAACTAGTAGGTTGTGTCCTTGGGCAAGGCACTTTACGGATATTGCCTGAACCCAGCGCATTAGTGGGTTCCACCAAATTGAAGGAACATATGGATCATACACAACACACTGTAATAGCTCCGGTAACCCGACGATGGGCGCGAGGTGATCTGACCACTGCCCGTGTGTTAACCCCCTTGGTTTTCCCACTCAAAAGGATAAACATGAATATCCTGGGTTCGAAACTCATGGGTTCGAAACTGTGCTCGGTAAAAAAAATATCCTTCGGCGGATGATCATGTGTAGGTTTGGCGTTCAATTTAAATTAAGGCTTTTCACGTAAGAATTAGTTAAAAAAAAGTGTTCTCCGAAGTGTAAAATGGCGACCGATTAATAAACCGCCTCTATAATATAAACGGTCAAGGAAACACGCTTATAATGGCTTCAAACATTAGCCCCAATACAAATAAACATATTTACTTACTCATTTCTATTATTAATTTTGAACTTCAAAACCCTAAGGTCGAAACGGTACGGCTAAGCTGTCGGACCAAAGCAAAATGCCGTTCACTCGCGCTGTTATCGCGGAACTTCTTCGTTTCCGGACCCTCGGTCCTCTGAGCTTACCTCGTGCTGCTGTTAAAGATGTGACCGTGCAAGGATACAAGATACCGAAGGGAACGAACGTGAGTAGCGGTCCAAGCTTAATTGTGACGCACAAATGATAGGGTTATAATATATCTGGACCTAAATCAATGTTTTTTTAAGAGATAAAGAGTCTTTTATGGAAAAAATGTATTTTTATATTTATTTTCTCTGAGTTTTTTTATATTTGTTTTGTCTAAGTTCATTTTACTGTATTTTGCCCGTGTTTTTTAATTTATATTGTCCAAGTTCCGAGTTTTTTTATATTTATTTTGTCCTGGAACAAAGTTAACACATTTAACCCTTTAGGGAATATACTATTTTACCGATTATTTATTTACAATTCACTTCTCTTTCAAGGTGTTTCTAAACGCGTGGGGGCTTCATAACGACGAGAAAATCTGGGAAACCCCCCATCTATTCATCCCCGATCGGCACTTGGATCCCGATGGAAACTTCGTGAGCTCGAAATACATTTTGCCGTTCGGGGCCGGCGTTCGGTCGTGTTTGGGCGAGAATTTAGCGAGAGCTGAACTCTTTCTTGTCTTCGTTGCTACTTTACAAAACTTTGAGCTTTCTGTTGACGAAAACAATCCGCCGAGTTTGGACGAAGGTCGGAGCGGCATCATATACACACCAAACCCGTTTAACCTCATAATCAATCGGAGATAATGTCATTTTCGTCGCTATATTGGATTTTTTCTTTCTTGATGGATTTTTATAACTTTAGTACGCGTCCAGGGGATTCCCCATTAATGTCTTTCTCTGTATGTATATTTTGTTGGGGTTTTATTACTGAAATATATTATATGGTTAACGGATGATTTTAAAAAGTATAAATAAATATATATACATATACTGAACAACACTGTTGTTGTTAAAATTTAAAAATGTATTCAGTTGTAAAATGTGTGTCTGTTGTAATAACACACTATAGGATAGACAGTTCGACCATCGACATTTTAATTATCCCCGCGCCGACATATTTGTTTTAGATTAAATTATAACTATAAATGTAGTTACAATGTCAATGGATTAAATGAATTTATTGGAGTTTAAATTGGAATAACATTTTTTACCGTGCAAAGTTTTGAACCCATGATGCGCACGTCACCGGTATATGTATCGGACGCGTTAACACTTCGTCCATCGACCGCAAAACTAGACATAACTTGTTGAATCAGTGGTTGATGCCGGTGGCCAAGGCACCGAACGGGCACTGATTAAACCCACTGTTTAACTATATCACTGAATACTGTAAAATAGTCTGAACTGTGGTTTATTTGGCCGCATTTAAGAGGTAGGGTTAAAGATTCGAAATTCTTCGCCTTTAGATGGCTTTGTTTATCAGCATGGAAGATCATGAACTTGTATTTTCAGTAAAACTTTAACATAATCGTCAAATTACAAGTGCCCGAATCCATTGAAATATCAGATTGTGTTAAAACTAAAAGAACATCTCCATCATATATAACATACACCAGGAGGTGATCTGACGGTTGCCCGCGTGACAACACGTCTTACGTTTCCCCATTCACTGGGATAATACATCAATGTCCTACCCTTATATCCCAGCAGGTAACCCGACTACCGTCAGAAGTTATTTGTCGGTTGCCCTTGTTATAACGCCCCTGCTTAAACGGTGGCCAAACACGCCCCTTGCAGCCTGTTTTACATCGGTATTACATGGGTTTTCTTTTTTCTTTTTAATTCCCTTTCGAGAACTAACTATTACTCAATACCTGACAGCCCAAATTACGATTCTCGCAATAAAATTTTAATAGAATAATATCATGGAAACAGTACAAAAAAACGCAAAGAAAGAAGACGAAATCTCTTCAGGATAATGAGCTATACAAAAAAGGGGTAAATAAAACCCTATAGGGACATAAATTATGTTTAAATTTAACCCACTTTAACGACTTTAAATATAAAACTATACAGAATTGCGAGTAATTTTATCAATAATAATCCCCTAGTTGGTAAAAAGATTTTGGGGAATTTAAACTTCGATTATTTTTAGTTTTCTTATTCGGTTATTCCATATTACCTCTTTACTATAGATGGCGTATAACCAATTAAGACCTCTATGAACGGCAGGATGTGACGAGTGGTACCCTCCATGAGTCATTGTTTTTAAACGAGTGTTTTGCTGAGTAACAATGGTGGTGATTCCCCAATGTTTGTTTGGTTGAAAGCAGCATGTGCCAGGCTGCGCGCCGGTGTTCTCGTTTAGCTGTAAAGTTTTGTAATCGTGGAGCAGTGCTTTGTAAAATAAAGGTGTTGATTGTGCATCTGCTAGCTGTTTGTTGGAAAAAAAGTTGCCGATGTACGAGGGGGTATGGGCTCAAAATTTTTAAACAAAATTTTGTAGGGTTTTGAGTTTAGGTTGCAGATCCAAGCTTCAATTTTAAATTGTGAAAAAATCTAAGACTTCCTATGTCAGGATTTTGAGTGACAGTCGTTTTTGTGAGGTCAGTTTGCATTGGAGAGATAGGGAGAATAATTAGTTGAACGCCTCCTATAATAACCATACGAATAATCACTAAATACCGTCAATGTAACGGTAAGAACGGATTGCTAAGAAGCTCGACATCAATTCCTTCGAAGTGGATTTTCCCGGAAAAGTCTGAAATTTCGTCAAGGTTCGTATAAATCAAATGAATTTGTAAACGATCAAGAATAGTTTGGCTGCATTGAACAGCCGTGTGGCCGAATGGTTACCGAGACCGATACATATACGAACTGTATAAAAAACGGTGTAAGGAACGAACCTATCATGGGTTCAAACCTTAGTCTAAAATAAAATAAAAAGTTCGACCACAGTTGCGGCTGCCTGTTCGTGTTCATTAGATATCTGGGGATTGGAATTGTTTGCTCTGAACCCGGTTTGTACTAGGAGGAAATTCAGGAATCAAACTCGTCATCGAAGTCTTCGTTCCATTCTTGGTGGTGCGGCATGCGCTGATGGTGCGGATAGTGCTGGTTCTTATGGTTTTTCTGCTGGTTCTGGTAGTGTTGATGGTTCTGGTCCTGCAAGTACTGCTGGTTCTCTTTGGTCAGTGGGTTATTCTCGTACATATTGTTCCCATACGGTTGGCGGTCACGGGACGGTACGGATGACGGTACGGGTAACGGTATGTGCAACGGCACGTCCTCATAGCTGTGTCCTTCGCCAATTTCGGACAAATTTCTGCAAAAAAGTAGATTGCAGGTTACAAACTGGTTCCTAGCCTACGGTTGTGTACTTGGGCAAGCCTTTAACGGACGTTCCTAACCCCACGGTTTATTGGGTTCTACCAAATTAAAGGAATGTCTTAATCATACACAACACACTGCAACATCTCGACGGTGGCCGGGAGATAATCTGACGTTGCATGTTTGTTAAGGCCTGTTTTAGCCCATTCACGGAGATAAACATGAATATCCTATCAAATATTTTATACGCCGTGTGTTAGATGGAAAGGGGAATTCCCTTTGCCGAACCTGTTTTCGAGTTCATTGGATTGAATTCCTCGCATCGTTGCTGACGTCACGAGTGACGTGGAGCGGATAGTGACGGGCGGTGCAACGTCATCAGGGTGTGCTGTAGGTACGCTGAAAAAAAGTGGAAATTGATGAATTGAAAATAAGAAATAGAAGTGTGCCGAAATTGGAAGTTTGTATGATATATTCCGGAATACGTCATCGATATTTTGGCGTCTGATTACGGCACCGCTCTTTCTTTTTGTTTTCGACTTTGCTGTCAGTTAATTTCCCCAAATTACCTCCATTCAAGACAGAGTAAGTGTTCTTATCGCGGGTTAGTCGTCTCTAAAAGCGAACAAAATTATTTCAGGAATAAAATGGGTCGTGATGATTTTTGTTATCCATCCTTAGTGGCCTTTAACTGCACCCCTAAGGGCCACTTTTTTCGTTGCCATAGTTAACAATTGAATCTGGTTTGTCAGATTCTGGTGGACAAAGGTAACTTTTCCCAAAATTCGTTTATTCAAAACAGACGACAAGGGTTAACAGGTGATAAATTTGGTGGAAACTTATTAACCGGGAGGGGGCTACTTTAGAGCGTTAAAGAGTTAAAGGAATCGGGGTTACTCACCCCATTCGATGGTCGTTATGGTTGACTGCTTGCATCGGGGTTGGTTGGGGAGCTGGGATGCGTTGAAGACTCCGCGATGGATTGTTTTCTGTGGTGGTTAATGGGGTTTAAACAGGGGTCTATCGGGGTTATACAAGTGTATATATGAAGTGGTCTTACTTTTAAAAGTCATATTATTATTTTTTAAATTTAATCACATTTTAGGGTCAATTCCCTGTTAAAATAATAAAGTTATAATCTTTATGATAAAATCAACACTAACCTTTCGTTTCAGTAGCTGTTTGATTATACGTCGGCTTTGGAGACCTACTTGATACCACACAGCAAATAGACACCACAATTGTGACAAAACAAACCACACCGCTAATAATGGGGTACAGGTAAATAAGCCGAAACAATCGAGGATTGTTACAGTTAATTGTGACGTTGTTGGTAATATATTGTCTAAAATTTTTTTTCTTTGAAATCCAAAAAAGGTATTCCCCACAATCGAGAACCTGGACCTGAAATAGTGAAGAGAGTCATTACAATTTTATTGTTTAATTTAAAATTTAATTTAATTTAAAAAAATATTAGATAAAAACAAGGGCAGCTTAACAAAAAAATGTGTGAAAATAATTAGTAGCCGGTTAAGTTAGTTAGGTGAAATATAGGCTCGTTTACAATAACGGTTTTTAAATACAGTAAATATACATTTTATATTTATTTTAATATTTTTTCGAGTTTTCAAATATTTAACCTTAAGATCATTTTTTGCACCGAGTTTAGGAGTTTCGAGTTTAGTTATAGGAGGCCTTCAACTAATTATTCTCCCTTTCTCTCCAATGCAAACTGACCTTCCAAAAACGGCTGTCACTCAAAGTCCTGACATAGGAAGTCCTGAATTTTTTCACAATTTAAAATCATCTGCAACCTAAACTCAAAACCCTCCAAATTTTACTAAAATTTTAAGCCTATACCCCTTCATACATCGGCAACTTTTTTTCAACAAAACAGCTAGCAGATGCACAATCAACACCTTTATTTCACAAAGCACTGCTCCACTATTACAAAACTTTATAGTTAAACTAGAACACCGGCGGCCAGCCTAGCACATGCTGCTTTCAACCAAACAAACATTGGGAATCACCACCGTTGTTACTCAGCAAAACACTCGTTTAAAAACTATGACTCATGGAAGGTACCACTCGTCACATCCTGCGTTCATAGAGGTCTTAATTGGTTGAACGCCATCTATATGAATCAGTCGTCCTAACCATTCGGCCACAAAAGTGTTTAGCATTCAACATTATTGGACGTCCGTCGCACAGTTCACGGAGAAAAATACAAACTTCAATCCACAACAAATGTTAAACACCTGTATGAAGTGGAGAACGATCTTCGACAAGTTTTGATTTTCTTGGAATTGGTAGAAATTGTAGATCCGAGTGCCTTAAGGAAATCAAATTATTTAATATATTTGTTTTTTAATGTGGTATTATTGATACTTGTTACATTCTTAAGGCGTTTGTTTAGTTTTTCTGAAATCCATTAATTTATAGAGTTTCGGCGATGTCCGCTTAGTATCTTGTTCAACGACACAATAGCGTAGCCCAGGGCTTTCCAAACTGGGGGTGACACAATGAATTTTAGGTGTCGCAGCAGAGAGTACATTGATTTCACACAACTACCTTTTATTATGTTTTTTTTTGGTTTTTAAACGTGACAAAGAGTCCCAAAAATTGGAATAAAATTAAAGGGGTGGGAGCTTAAAATTTTGGGAAGTCCTGGTCTAGTGACTAACTGCGATCACACGGCCTTTCGACTGACCCCCCTCAAAAAAATAAATAAAAATCCGGAAACCAGTATTTATTCTATACTGCATCCGTATTTCACATTTCAGTCTAAATTGTCGATTCAAATTCTGACTTACCGTTTTTAGTAACTGCGACGTGATTGCCCAGTGTTGCCGGGTAATTTACAATCGCTGATTCTTCTTTTCCGAGTTCAAAAATAAAACTGTGTGGGTAAATCTCTGAACTTGCAGCTGAAATTAGAATTTGAAAAATGTGTTACAATTTCTTATCTTAGTGCGTTTGCATCTGTGCGTTGATTACCCCTCTCAATGCCGATTATAATAATTACCTTTCGGGGTTTAGATTTCCCGCTAAAAAATTTAAAACTTAACCGCCTATTTGCTTTTATACGGCCGTTATAGTATGTATTATAGGATTTTTTATGCTGATATGTTTAATACAAGCATTTTATACATAACTTTAAAAGCTGACTACAGGTTATTAAGAACCCAACTTAAATGGGAAACAAGTGAAAATTACCTTACGAATAAGCAAGGGTTTGTGGACCTAAGAGAAATAGACAGATTACTTCGTTACCAGCGTCGGGTTATTGAAGCTTGTATATAGGATTAAGACATTTGTACTGTTTCAGTTTAACCCATTATATCCATATGTGTTAATTCGATACCCACTATCTTAAACAGGAACATACCCGACCGCCTATATACATTATAAAATCATTCTCGCTGGCCATTGAAGTTTTAAATTAAATTTTCTATGATACTCATATCCGCAGTCAAGTTTTTAATGTACGATATATATAGGTCATACACCTATGTGTGCAATTACGTCCAAGTTAACTTGACTTAACGAATATTTTAAGCTCAATATTTCCAATGACGTAACTAACCTGCAATTGTGACGCAGCAAAGAAAAAGAAGACCGTGATCAACCATATTTAATCCGCTCTCTACCAGTCTCTAGAATCTTCTAGAAGAGTGATCCGCAATATTTTTTAACTCGATGCTCATTTAGAAACTTACTGAATTTGACGGAAGGTTGCAGTCAAAATTGTACAATTAGAAGTCGTCTGATAAACTAAATACATTTAATATCATATTGTCGAATCGCCTGATAGCCGTAATTTTTAAATTAAAAAAAATTAAAATCCCTTTTATTTGGTTAAAACTGTGTTTTATTTGGTAACAAAAAAACTAGCAAAATATTATTTATTTTCCCACGGCCCACCTAGCATTATCTCACAGTACAGTAGTGTGCCTCAGGACACTGGTTGAGGAGCACTGGTCTAGATCGAAACCAGTTTGAGTAACTTGTGAGCGTTCACGTTCCTCTACTTCCGCATATCGCGGAAATTTAAAGACAGTGCTTTTTCGACGTCATAAACACCGGAATTAGTGCACGTGGTCACTCGAACCTAATTGTTTAATTTTTCGACCATAGTTGAGCTATTTACAGCGTGACAGTGTGTTGGTGGGGTGGTTAATTGTCTGGATATACATGTTTTATCCTAGTTCCCCATAATTGCAACTATTTCAGTTGGAAAAGAAAATTTAACATAGAAAAAATTGCCCTGTAACAACTAGACGTATTGTGGGACGGTACTGTGGCGTAAACGGTTAGCGCGACCGATTCGTACATTTATACACGAAAATTGTATAAGTGACCAAACCGATTATGGGTTCGAAACTTGGCCAAATAAAAATAAGAAAAGAAAAAACTAGCCCTAGTCTGCCATTTTGACTTCATAAAATTATCTTACTCCAATAAATTAACCCAAAACAAGACGAATTGTATTTTATTTATATTTAAAAAAAAACGTTTTATGTGTAATATAACAAGTTGTTTTAAAAATCGCGCTCAATGTCTTCCATAAGTTGGCGCTCGAGATCAGTGTAATCAGAACCATAGAAATCTGGTACATTCTTCTTAAGATTTCTGTGCCGAAATGAGGAGATTTTTGTGATTTTCCTCCGCATTGAGAATCTTGGTGCGGGAAGAGGCTTCTGAAGTCGGATTTGACGTTTCGAAACCATGTTTGTTTTGCTGGTTTCAGTCAATGACGTATCATCCGCAGTCGCTTGTTTCGGCGTACATTTCTGCGCAAGCGCAAAGAATAAGGATAGGATATTCATGTTTATCCCTGTGGATGGAAAAACGCAAGGGGGTTATCACACGGGTAACTTTCAGATCATCTCGCGTACACTTCCGCGTTATTGGAGCTAATGCAGTGTGCTGTGTATGATGCACACGTTCCTTCAATTTGGTAGAACCGATTAATCCGCTGGGTTTAGGCAATGTTTGTTAAATGCCTTGCCAAAAGACACAACCAACTAGAACAACTTACATACTAAAAACGGTATTAGCAAGGCACCCATTATGAGTTCGAAACTAAGCCCGTAAAAATAAATAAAAAAAACTAAAAATCGACTAGCTAGCAGCTATTTTTAAAACTGGACCTTTCGGCTGAAAGGCAACTTACTAATCCACCACGCTATTCGTACGCACGCTACGAGATTGTTATAACACGGGCGCTCTGTTTATGTTGTAACACTGTGTTACTTGGTGACATGGTTCGTTTTTTTTGTTTAACCCATTTATTCAACATGCATGGAAAAATAAAGAAGCGCTATCAGTTGGGAAATTGTCAGACTAGAATTGTCGGATTATCTCGCGAATATTTAAGGGGGTGTTACCACGCGGGCAATCGTCTGATTACCTCACGAATACGTAAGGGGGTGTTACCACACGGGCAAACGTCTGATTACCTCACGAATACGTAAGAGGGTGTTACCACACGGGCAATGGTCAGATTACCTCAAGAGTACGTAAGGGAGTGTTACCACACGGGAAATCGCCAGGTTATATAACGCCCACCCGTGTCCGTATTTCCTAGTATGCAATTTTAACACGGGATGCATGGTTAAAATCCTAGAATCCCAACCACCAGAAAATGTTGGTTATATATATATATATAAGTAGATCGAATAGTTAGAACGGTTTAACGGTAATTGTCCGTACCTTTTCCTTTCGAGGTTTCGCAACCGGTTTCTGTTTGGTTCCGTCAATGTTGATTACGTCATTAAACTTTTGACTGCTGACATCATCCGAATTTCGTTCCATGGCGTTCAATTCTTGCGCAATAAGCAGGTTAATGTCGTCATAGTCTGGAGCGAGGTTGTCTGGAAAGTCAAACCACAAAATAAAACTATAAATAAGCGAGATTAATTAAACAGTAAAATGAAGAAATCTCGACTGACCTAGTGTCGTTTTATTGCTGTTATTGTTACAATGGTTGAACATCAAAGTGTAGTTTGATGGAGTTGACTTCAATCGTTGTCTGCCAAGTATCAGAGCTTGACTGGTAACACCCGTGTAAACTTGTTCCACTTTATCCGCCACCATTCCCGGCACATTTTCTTCAACTTTCTCACTTTTGTTCAATTTCGTCGATGAGTTGTTGTTTTTATCACTGAGAGTCAAGTTTTTCGGGACGACAGTAGAGTTGTCTTGGGTTTGAAACTTCTCGGGTTTAAGCTTCTTCACTTTGCTACTCCCTGATCCCATTTTGACTACTTTCGATTTAAATCTCAAACAAAATATTTAAAAAATATGGTCCCAAGGTAGCGATTTCACAACTTAATCTTCGATAGACTTTGAGCGCCTTTTAATTTTCTTTACCTATTTCAAGACTTTCCAATTGTTTAATCAGCACTGTTACATCTCAAGATAGCAAAGCTATTCAAGTCACATTATCTATGTCACACCAGCGATTTCTGAAAAAAATTGTTTGCAAATTTTTATAATAAAAATAAAAATTTGTTCCTAAAGAAACCGTAGACGTAAAGTGACTTATTGTCCTGTTCAGTATTTAGACTTCCTTGCAGAATACCAAAAAAACTTGCAGATTTGACATATATTTCCTTGGTCGCATAAATAACGCGAAAATGGTATTAATTTTTGTGTCAGCCTTCATCCGAATGTAGGAATCTTGGCAAAATACCACAAAATAACTTACAAACTCTTCTAAACCCAAATGCATGAAAACTGCCGTGTAGAGCTAACAGCTAAGTCGGGTCGAAACGGTTTGAAAGCAATTGTCCGTGTATGAGGAAACAATGAATATTGCATGACGCGAAACAAAACGGAGCGACGATAATTATATCGAGGCCTTTCAGCCGCATTTGTGGGGGTGTTGACTCTGCATTTTGAAATGCAAAGAAAGAATCTTAGAAAGCTGTAGAAATGAACAATATGCTGGATCTGTTTTTTTCCAATGGTTCGGCTCGTTTGATCTCATAATACCTCTAATGACGTATTAACAAACACTGTACTGGTCCCGCTTTATCGCACACTCTTCTTCAGGGCTCCAAATCGTTTGGTCTTAATTAAATTTTGATTGCTTAATATTGTTCATTCACCTAGGTTTGGCGGCCGCGTCCGCCATATTCATTAATTTATATCCTTTTTACTGACGTGTTTTAACGACTGTTCGTTTTGCCGTCTTTTTCCGTTCCTGTATATCGTGATTATATTCGTTTGCCATTTTTTAAAAACTGGGGCAAAAAATGAATAAACTAAACTAAATCGTTCACTTGGCCAAGAATCTTTTTATCCGTGTTAATCGGTTAGGTTGGGAAAGTAAAGAAACAATATAACACAACCAACTGTCGTTACTCTTGTTTTTTTGTCCGATTCTTTAATCTACTGGGTTTAGGCAACGCTCAGTAAATACAATAATATTTTTAATTGCGACATACTTCGATGCCACAATCGTCCGACTTACGATACGAGGCGTTAAATGTATAAGATAACCGGCCGAACTATAAATCGTTTTTTCACCCTTTTAAAAATCCTGCCAAAAACAAAATAAGGAAAAAGTTATGAATTATTTATTCCACAGTCTTACAAACAAAGCTTGCATGACTATGTAGGTTACAATTGGATGTTAACATCAAATGTAAATAATTAAACAATCGGACCACGAGTGTATATTTCCTAATATTGTAATTATGGCACGGTCGTGTGGCCGAATGGTCAACGCGAATGAAACACATACAATAAAAAGGTCGTAGCTATCATGGGTTCGAAAATAAGCGTGGTATAAAACTTAATTTTTGGGTGATTGGTTAATACAGATAAGTTTGCTGTTTATTCTTATATTGCGCAGATAAGCAGGTAAATATTGATGCTATTTCTATTTGTACATGTCAGCCAATCTGCTATATCGGATACGCTGAAGTCAATGACGTTTTATTCTACTACGAATGCGCAGTTTTCATACGAACATCAAACTTTTCTTCCGTTCGTTCCCCAAAAAAACATTTTAGTCAGTAATTGGAAACCGCGCGTCTTTTGTTTGTTGACGTAATAAACAAAAGCACGTGGCCATCGATAAACCAATTAAGAGGATGGATAATCTTGTATAACTAGCAACAAACAAGCATGCATCGTTAGAGGTTTTGCGAGATGTGGTCGTACACTGGTGGTCGCGTGTAGGGGCTTTACTTGGAACAGCAGTGTTGTTGTGCGATCGTGTGACTCGAACGATACATGTACCGACTCCTACTCCTATACAACAACGGTCCCGGTGACGAGCCCTGGGTTGGCTAGGTTAAAACCTTGACAAGGTTAAAAAACAGTTTTGTGACCGAAAAGGTATTGTGACCGATTTATAACAGAAATATACCCATGTTTAATATAACATGTTCTCCAGTTTTAGTAGAATCCATTAATCGACTGGGCTTAAAAGATGTCAACTAAGTACCTTGCTAATGCCAAAACGTTCTTGCCAGCCTAGTTTTCGAGCCCACAAACTTTAGATCATCTGCAAACCTTCAACGCTGTTACGGAGGTAACCGGTAGGTGGATAACTCTATTGTGGGCGCGAGGTAATCTGGCGATTGACGTGTGTCGAATATGTTATCCGTTAACGAGGATATAACATAAATAATAACCACTCTCATTTTACATTACTTTCTATAAACACGAGTATGTTATCCAACTATTGATCTAAAAGGTCAGCATAGGTGAACATTGCTTAGAATGTATATTTGAACAGTAACTTGACACCAAATCGTTTTGAATTCGCACATTTTTAATCAATGGATTAGTTTACATAAACTAAAAGGTTCCAATAATAGTTCTTACATTTAAATGTCCGACCAATTAGTTTGGCGATTTAGTGCCTCGCCTTTCAGTCGGAAGGTTCGAAACTGGTCGCTGGCTAGTCGGCCTTGCCCTTGAGCAAGGCACAGACAGTGCCCAAACCTAGTGGATTTATGGGTTCTACTAAATTGAAGGAACGTATGAATCATGCCCAACACATTGTAATAACTTTGGTAACCCAACGGTGGGCGCGAGGTAATCTGACGATTCGTCGGTTAA
>CH002270.1:962332-977647 GCA_000149265.1 Ciona savignyi | reverse complement strand
GGGTTTTTGGACAAACATGAATATCCTCCTATCCTAGTGCATTAAAGACGGTGGCCCAGCTGAATCTTAAAATCTTAAGATGCAACACAAAATCAATTATCTTGTTTATTGAATAATTATTGGAAATATGAGCGTGGTATATAAGGGGGTGGTCATAAGAAACCAATAAAATATTATTCACCTAAATAAGTTATAGCACGGATTTATAGAAAGCCTATAATTTGCAAAATTTCCGTCAAATTTGAAATATTTTTTTGAGTTTTAAAAATAGGAGAAATGGGGAGAAAGGAAATTGGGCAAAGAAATTAAAACTAGCAGGCATTTTTTCGGGGCAAACTATTGAAAAACTAATCAATGGATTTTAAACCCTGCTTGAGGTATTCAGCTCAAAGTTGCTGAGTCATTACCTAGATCATGTAACGTAGCATTACTCAGCAAATATTTTGCTTTTTACCAAACAAATGAGATTTATAAAAATATTTCCAAAAATTTGGAAAAATGGAATGAAATTTGCGGTGTTAAGGTTGCTGGAAAGGGAAACCCCTTTGTGGGGTTCAGGTTGGGTCGCATTTATCTTGTTGGTGGGTGATGCGGGGTTAAGACGCCTCAGGTTGATCCTGCGCGAGTATGACGGTGTGTTGACCCCCTGAGCCAATCTCGAGGATTTTGCGGGTTTCTAAATTCCGCCCGGTGAGCTGAGTCGGGGTCCACACATCATCCTCGGTTCCAGTGGTGAGCTGGAGGTTCGTTCCAAGCCCCCAACCCCATGCTTTCCCTGTGAGTGGGGAGGGGGGTGGTTATTTTGGAAGATTATAGAATAGGATATTTATTTCGGCCAAATCCTTGCTTCCGATTTTGAAATGCTCACCCTCATAAGAGTTAAAATTAGGATAGGATATTGATGTTTATCCCCACGAATGGAAATGATGACTAATCTATGATAAGTTATGATAGGATATCCGGGTTTTGGGCAGTGAATAGGAAAACGAGGCATTATTGTATGTCCAATCGACAGATTACTTCATGCCCACTATTAAGTTACCAAAGCTTATGCAGTGTTTTAAAACACATTTTCACAAATTTAAATCATTCTTTGGGTTCTGGTATTAAAGAAATAGACGTAAAACCGCTGAATACAGAACCGAGTTTATGTTAAGTCTGCTTTCAATCATTAAAAAAACCTAATCCATTATCACTTTTCATGGAAATGGATGTTTTAAAAAAGAAGAGATTCAACATTGTTGAATAATAAAAAAATTATCGTACATACATAATACCGCTGTATACAGGAAATAGTTTTAGCTAAGACTGTTATACAATCAATAGAAAAACTTAAAATAAGACCAAAAAAAAAGCATTCTGACCGTCTTTATCAAGCGCAAAGGAAACAGCAGAGCTGGCTGATATCGAAGTTATGTTCTGTAGCGTGTTGATCTTGATGGGTTCGTCAGCTTGCGTGATATCCGTGCCGTGTCCCAATCTACCATACTCCCCTCTTCCGAGCGAATATACTGAACCTGGTGGTGGGTGAGGGTGGGTGTTATTATGGGACAATGTAGGATGGTTGATATTTCTGACTGATTAGTTTGGTGGGTTAGTGTGGATTTCAAACGAAAGGTTGCAGTTTCGAAACTAGTCGCTAGCTAGTATCCTTGTAAGGCACTTGACAAACATTGCATAAACCCCCTGAATTCATGGGTTCTACTAAATTGAAGGAATTTCAACCAAAACATTCAAGCAACATGTTGATAAAGTAGTTAAATAGCAATGACATAGTCCGGTGGGTAGTGCGTCGCCTATCCAACAATATGTTTTTGTGGATCAAAACCAGTTAATGGCTAGTCTGTTGTGTCAACAGTAGAGTACAACGTGGGTAGAGTACAACAGTTATGAAGAGTGGATAATAAAAATGTTAGATTTTCCCACTCTTCAGAATACAATTGACACATCTCTCCAACCAACAAATGAATATCCACCAAAGTAAGTGATAACTTACCATGTTTATCAAGCAGTAAGGTATGGTGTTGTCCCCCAGCTATCTGCACACACCCGATGTCAGAGAATTGGTCGACGTGTTCAGGCATGTGGCGGTTCACACCGTCCTCGAACCCTGTGGGTGGGTGGGGAAGAATGAAGTGTGGTTTGTGATGTAAAAAGTGTGGATGGTAATGTCATAAGCGTGGTACGGGATGTTGTAAGTGTAGTTAGTGATGTCATAAGTGTGGTATGTGATGTCATAGGTGTGGTATGTGATGTCATAGGTGTGGTATGTGATGTCATAAGTATGGATAGTGATGTTGGAAGTTTGAAGTAGGATTGACCTAACGACTATACATATCAATATGAACAATAACAATAGAACAAAAATAAAAACATTGAAACTTTAAATAAAAAAATAGCGCATAAGCATTATTATTGCAGAGAACACATAAGCAAAACCCATGCAAAGACAACAAAGCAAACACATATCAATCCCAACACTTACAACCCACCCAGTTGTTTGTAGTTGTTAAGTCCAAACCCGAAGATGTGCCCGTCAGTTGACACCACCCATGTTGCGTACGCACTACAAAATACTTTGACGATTTTTGGCTTCTTGAAGCCGCGAACTTTGTGGATGCAGATCTTGGTTGGAACCAGGAGATAAACTGTGGGTATGGAAGTATTAATCAACAAATTATTTGTTTCGTAAAAAATGTTTTATCCGTTTTTTTATCTGCTTTGAATCGTGCTTAAAAGTCTATCAAAATTTTTCCTGGAGTAATTTTCTTTTAATTCCCATCACTTATTTAATATACTTTAGTGAACACCTCTAAAAAGTTCAACACAATTGGTTTTTTCTGTCTAGGGTTAAAGTAGAACAATTTCGTTTAAAGATTAATATTTTGGAAAGATGGATATTTTTGGTTTTCGATTAAAGTTTAAAGAAAAGTTTTTGGGGAGCTTTTGTTTTTGAAAAAATGTACAAAACTGACTTTGATAATCTGCCTGAAATATCTCAACTATTCTAACCTGTATTGCTTTGTTTGTTTGTTTCTTTCTTAAGTCTTCCCTTATTCATGGCTGTCCCTGATAATAAACAGAAGTCAAATCAATAGAAGTTGGTGTGGGATAGAACAGGGCTAGGTATTTACTTCAAAGGGGTGATACGCGGATCAGCGGATACCATTAAATACATTTTAACTCAACTGTACAGATTACAATATACACACCTGGATACAAGATCCACCTTCCACCTATGAAGTAATGATAGAGAAAACCATATAAGTGGCGCTTATAACAAGGTTGTTACTTTAGGTTGCGTGAATATCAACAAGTCGAATGCCCAAAAATGCTGACTCACCAATTGTTCTACGTCCTCCGCGGTCGTTGAAGTATCTGCTGACTCGTCCGATTTGACCCTGTTCCGAACACCCCATTGTCAAGACCTGTGATGTCACAATAGGAAAGTGAAAAATCAAATGTGGATACTATCTTATAGCAAAACAAACAACTTATTGCTCAATTACAGTTTTTGCGACTGTTATAAACCACTGGGTTCAGATTAATTTTTTTACACCTTTAATGCATTAAATTGGATTAGCACAATTAATTTAAGTTTAGGAGGCAGATTAAAATGGAAAAATTACAGTAGTTAAAACATGTCAGTGAGTACGTAGGATATAATAGAGGAAAAAACTTAATTGGCCGATAAACTTTATACTAATCAAAATAAAAACAAAATGTGGCAGAAAACTTAAATTAAAATTATGATTGAACAACAGCTTTAACTGCATGCCTATGATGTCACAGTGTCCTGTTTGGACGGGAAACGTATCGATTGACACCAAATGATCAACTGCTTTAATCCTAACCTGTCCGGATGCGGTAGCCATGGCAACATGATCATTTCCGGATGCCACATCGATGACTGGTTCTTTGATCGTAGTGAGCTCGGTTGGGGTTTTGGCAGAATTCCTTGGGTTTCATCATCCCTAGTCGACCGCGAGAATCCTGGCGTTAATGTTAACACAATGGGTGAAATTGGTGGGGTTGACATGGTGGGTTAATGGGGGTTTGTAGGGGGGGTTTAAACCCCCTGTTTTTTTATGTTTATTGTGTGGGAACGATGCACTTATATATTCAGACTTTGCAGACTTAATGTGAATGCAAATTTGTGAATTACAAGTCAATTTTCTTTTTTAAACAGCTACAATAAAAACTAAATATGGATTGCAGTTTAGATTGCAGACAAATATAAAAGTTTATCGATACATAATACATCTGTTAATCTTTTTAATTATGGATTGTAAATTTTCCAACAATTTCAACATGTCATGGTAAAAACAATTCCAGAGTCAATTACATGTCCCGTTTTTATGGACTTCATTTTAGTTAACACAATGCTAGATGCTGTGTTTCAACAATTCATTATAGGCATCAATTCGTAAAAATGCATTGTATTAAATAAATATCACCAATGCAAATCATGGTATAAATGCATCATGCATGATAGTATTTATCATACAGATACAGCTGATGTTTAAAACTATGATTCACATATGCTTACCAATACTAACTGTATATATAACAATAGTCATTTTTGTAACTCAAAATTCAGACCTAAATTTCTGATTTTACACACACTGAAGTATAATATTGTAATTTAAACCTCCCATTCAAATCAGTTTTTTGAGGGTGTTCATTTACATCTAATAAATCAAAATATACTTAATTTAGCTGCTTAACTCTGTAGATAATAACAATTTGTGTGCAATTATAAATATATGGTGCTCCATTAAAGGTTCCTTAATTCTCTAACTAAAACACTTGTACATTAGTAGGAAGGGGCACAGGTGCATAAGTAGTGCCAAAACCAGGAATGTTATTCGAAAGAAAACACTCATTTTTAAGTTTTAAACATAGATTTATCATGTATGACATATTTACAGTATAAAGGATAGCCAGTAAAGTAACGTGTAGCGGTAGATACTCAGTTCTATAGTGTAAGATAGTGGAAAGACAGCGGAAATAACACATTTCTCCATTGTAGATCAAAATTAAAATTGTATCATTTTACAAAAAAGAGAATCATTCAAATACCTTTAAACTGCGAATCTTTAAATTTATTATTATCTATAAATTGCGAAAACACCCATCGTCTGATACTCACCCTAAATGACCCCCAAACGAAGACCCTCCCTGTCTCTGTGAGCACGCATGTATGGCTGTCCCCCGCTGTGAGGTGAACCACCTGATTCTGGGTGACGGGGCCGAGGACAAGTTTGGGGGAATATTCCGAGTCATCGTCATCGGTTGGTCGACCAAGCGCGAACTCGTCGTTACATCCAAATGTATAGATCTACATCGACGTAAAATTAGTAGGAAAAAATTTGACCCAAAAAAGTTTGACAAAATTGACCCAAAAAAGTTTGAAAAAATTGACCCAAAAGAAATATGTGATGATAATTTTAGTTACAAAAGTTGTACCCTGGTTACCCACTTTACAATAGTATCTTATGCATTAAAATTTGCACATATTAGATTTGTCTGTTCGTGGTTACAACAGTAACTTAGTTTACAAAATTTAAAAAGTGATAACTTTGGGTACAAAAGTTGCACCCTGGTTGCCCATCCAAAAGATAACATTACATTTTACTAAGTTTTCTGTACATGCTCTGGATATCTCAGGTTTGCAAATTCCTTTTTTATTATAGTGGGAATAATATAAGTGTTAGGATATGGGAAAATGTTAACAGATTGATACTCAACAAAGATGGTGACAACATTTTGTCCTAAATGTTCACCTTGTTAGTATTAGTGAGACACACAGTATGCATTCCTCCTGCTTTTATCTTCTTTATTTCTTCCTGGGAGATATCAGGGACCACAGCCGGCTTCTTTCGTGTCATCACCTCATCCCCGAGTCCCAGTTGACCCACGCTACCCTCACCCAGCGTCAGTATTACCCCGCTTGGCAGGTTAGAGAAATCGGGAAAAATCAAATTTGACCCATTTTCTAAAAAATTACACATTTTCAATAATAGGGTTATTAACAATTAATTTAAATCAAGATTGCATACTAAACATATTTTGGCTTTAGTGTTGCTTTGCCAAGGGTACAAATGTGAATTTAAATATTACTAACTTGCATTGGAAAAGATTAGTTAAAATCGTTATGTTGACTCTATTTTAAGAATAATTTGCGTTCACTTTTGCAAAGAGTATAGTATGTACGGCAAGTAGTTTTGTGAGTGTTATTCCCTTATTCCGATTTCTTATAGAATGTCTATGTAGTATCTCCGATGAAACTGTACCAAATGTAGTCATGACCATTCTAATAATTGCGTTGGTAAGTGTATGGTACATAATTAATAAAAATAAGCATGATCAGTATTAGGTACAGGATGATATAATTAAGCCACATAATGAAGGAGGTACCTTGCACCCCATTACATTACACAATCTGCATGTCCAACAGAAATATACAGAAGTCTGGTATTTTTACATAACAGATCGTCTTGCAAGGTTGCAAAAAATGTTTTTAAACCTACCTTCTGGAATGTCAAGTTTTGTCTTTTTATTCGATAATTCATTACTTGAAGAAGAGACTTCCTCTTTGTCTTTCAGTGTTCGCTTGCGAGGATTGACCACGTTACCTTGGAGGGTAGCAGAGTGTTAGGTTTCTATGACAGAAATTTGTTCCTTTCATAAGATAGCCATATTTCTATCATTGGTGTGAGAACATTGGGGAAAACCAAATGGAGGAAAAGAGGAAAGTAGAGAAACTGCACACTTAAATGAAGATTTGAGGTTTTAAGTTAGTTATAAAAGATAAAAAGTTCTTGGTTTAAGATTAGTGTTTAGGGAAGGGTTAAAATACACCGACTTACACACCAACTTTATTGCTCTTATCTTTATTTTAGTGTGCAGTTTACCGCTATCATATTTTCCTTCATTTTTGTTTTCCCTAGATTAAGTGGTCAGTTACTCTCCTTTTCTCTTTTCTTCCTTTTAGTGTTGCCCGGAATCACTTTGGTTTAAGCATAACAGTGAAAGGTTGTCGGGTCATAACCAACTGCAAGTTGGACAGCTCTGTCCTAAGCCATGGCCCGCAGTGTAAATCCCGAACCCAGTAAATTAATGGGCTGAACTACACATCCTAAATCATATACAACGCACTACAATAGTATCGAATTAATCAATCATGAGGGGTAATCTAAATATTGCCTGTAATGTTTTAAAAGTCACTCCATTTAAAATAATAAAACAGGGCAATACTACAAGAAGGGAAAGTATGGAAAATGCTCACTAAAATTACGGAAACTAATTTATACCCTGCCCTAAACACTAATCTCAACCCCAGAACTAATCCTTATTCTAACCTCATGTTAAAAAACGGAGCAGTTTTCCTCATTCCCGCTTACCCTCTTTTTAGTTTTCCCCAATTAAACAAAAATATCACATCACTATTACCTGCCGAAGCATTTGGTTTCGATGCTGCCTTTTTTCCTTTCTGTTCAACTTGTGATTTCGTGGCAGCAGCTCCACGAGTGGAAGACTTCGAGACCATCGTGTAAATGGAACTGGAGCCTTAGTTTTTTCTGCAGGTATTTTTTCTTTGTATGATATATATCGACTATACAAACCTATATATCAACGAACTAACTTCCTCTGTAAATAGAAAATTTTGAACTTTTAGGTAACAATTATAAAAGGATAACTGCTAAATAAAATTAGGGAAACTTTCTAACTCTTTCTAAGCTTAAAAATCAATCATATTTATTTGTTAAACGCACAGAAACAAAATAAAACACTAATATCAACCACAGATTTAGCCTTAACATCATAATCTTTATTTTTGTGTTCAGTTTCCTACTTTTAGACTGTCCTTCTTTCTCCATAACTTTCGTAAAAACGGGACCAGACTTTTTACGATTTCCCTTTCAATTTTCCCCACATTATGGTAGTCACGTTTCGCATCCCATATCCCCACTTTCTAGTTTCCCACCGACCCACCAGTCTTTACTTAGTGTTACCCAACCTGTTTATTTCTAGCCTGCAGAAAATTACTAAAAATACATAGGGCTGTAATTTTTTACTTCTAGAAATAAAATATAACAGCAAAAAAAGTAAAATATTTTACGAAAAATTAACTTTACAACACCTGACCTCAATTTTGTGTTAAATGTGATTTTAACCCACGTGACAAATGTACCGGTAATTGACCAATAAAAACGGTTATTTCGTTACGTCAATTTAACGTGGACTTGACCAATTTGCTTGCCAGAATCTGGTTTATATTAATTCTGCTTGGTGGGTTCGTCGCCTTTCATCTGAAGGGTTGTATATTCGAAACTGGTCCCTGACTAGTTGGTTACGTCATTAGGCAAGGCAGTTTCGCCTGAACCCAATAAAAAAGTAATCTACTAAAACTTAATTATGGGTCCCAATTGAAAAATTGGGACACATATTGTTTTTGTCCGTTTTTTTTTTTTCTTTTTTTTTTTTTTTTCTTCGTCAAAGGTTTGACAGGCATGGCATGGCGCCCCGACATCTACCAGAAGGAATAATGGAATCGCAATGAAACTTAGCCATTTGTTAGACAACATGGGTCTAGATATGCAGAAACCAAAATTTTGGGTGATAAATCAAGGGGAATTTCCCTGGGAGGTTAAAAACCAAAACGGTATTTTTTTATAAAAAAAGATAGCTTTTTGTGGCATAGCGCTTAAACAGCTGCTCCAATTTGAATAAGATTTGGTAGAATGTAAGTGCATTAGACACTGATTTAACACTTGAAAAAAATTAAAAATTTACCTAGGGAAATACCCTAAACAATAAGATTTTGTTCTCAAATCATGATTGTGACAGGCATGGCATGGCGCCCCGACATCTACCAGAAGGAATAATGTAATCGTAATGAAACTCAGCCATTTGTTAGACAACATGGTCTAGATATGCAGAAACCAAAATTTTGGGTGATAAATCAAGGGGAATTCCCCTGGGAGGTTAAAAATCAAAACGGTATTTTTTATAAAAAAAATTAGCTTTTTGTGGCATAGCGCTTAAACGGCTGTTCCAATTTGAATAAGATTTGGTGGAATGTAAGTGCATTACCTACTTATTTAACAATTAGAAAAATATAAAAAATATCTACGGAAATACCCTAAAAAATAAGATTTTGTTATCAAATCATGATTGTGACAAGCATGCCATGTCGCCCCGACATCTACCAAAAAGTAGTATTGGAATCGCAGAAAAAATTTGACATTTGTAAGAGAACATGGTCTAGATATGCAGAAATCATAATGTTGGGTAATAAATCTACGGGAATTCCCATGAGACGTCAAAATCCAAAAGTTTTTTTTCCAATAAATTAGCTTTTTTGGGCATATAGCGCTTAAACGGCTGCTCTAACTATATTTAGATTTGGTGAAATGTTAGACCATTAATCAGTATGTGCCAATTAAAAAAAGAAAAAAACATTTACTTAGGGTAATTACGTTAAACACAAAGTTGTGTTTCTGAATTAAGATTGTGACAGGCATGCCATATCGCACTGACATCTCCAACAAGAAGTCTACAAATCAGATTAAAACTTTAAGAATTGTTACATAACATGACCCACATATGTAAAAACAGAAACTTATCTACTAAACCTAGGGGAATTCCCTGATACCATGAAAAACTAAATCGGGCTGTTTTGGCAATTTAGCTTCATTTCACGTCGGCGCTTGAAACGACGGTTTGATTTGAAACATTTGTGGTGAAAATGTTCGTCTATTTAAGACGTTTATTCTTTTTTTACCTACACATGGATAATAAATTTGGTTTGATAACTATGGGACCCATGCGTTTATGCTTGCAGAAACAAACTACATATTCAGTGTATAAAATACAAGTTGTGGTTACAAGGGACCCTGTAGCATAAATATGTGTCATACAACATGTGTTTTACAAATAGTGTTGGTTAAACAGGTGGTTGACACTCTCTAGTGTTTTTGTCCGTTTTTTTTTTTCTTTTTTTTTCTTTTTTTTTTTCGTCAAAGGTTTGACAGGCATGGCATGGCGCCCCGACATCTACCAGAAGGAATAATGGAATCGCAATGAAACTTGGTGATTTTTTAGACAACATGGTCTAGATATGCAGAAACCAAAATTTTGGGTAATAAATTTAGGGGAATTCCCCTTGGACGTTAAAAACCAAAACGGTCATTTTTTCTAAAAAATTAGCTTTTTAGGCCATAGCGCTTGAACGGCAACTCCAATTTAAATCAAATTTGGTGAAATGTTAGTGCACTAGTCACTGATTTAACACTTAAAAGAAATAAAAAAATTACCTAGGGAAATACCCTAAAAATTAAACTTTTGCTGTTAAATGATAATTGTGACAGGCATGGCATGGCGCCCCGACATCTACCAGAAGGAATAATGGAATCGCAATGAAACTTGGTGATTTTTTAGACAACATGGCCTAGATATGCAGAAACCAAAATTTTGGGTAATAAATTTAGGGGAAATCCCCTTGGACGTTAAAAACCAAAACGGTCATTTTTTTCTAAAAAAATAGCTTTTTAGGCCATAGCGCTTGAACGGCTGCTCCAATTTGAATCAAATTTGGTGAAATGTTAGTGTACTAGTCACTGATTTAACACTTAAAAGAATTAAAAAAATTACCAAGGGAAATACCGTAAAAATTAAACTTTTGCTGTTAAATGATAATTGTGACAGGCATGCTATGGCGCCCCGACATCTACCAGAAGGAATAATGGAATCGCAATGATACTTGGTGATTTTTAGACAACATGGCCTAGATATGCAGAAACCAAAATTATTTAGGGGAATTCCCCTTGGACGTTAAAAACCAAAACGGTCATATTTTTTTCTAAAAAATTAGCTTTTTAGGCCATAGCGCTTGAACGGCTGCTCCAATTTGAATAAAATTTGGTGGAATGTTAGTGCACTAGTCACTGATTTAACACTTAAAAGAAATAAAAAAATTACCCAGGGAAATGCCTTAAAAATCGGATTTTGTTCTCTAATTATGATTGTGACAAGCATGCCATGTTGCCCCGAAATCTAGCAAAAGGAGTAATGAAATCACAATAAAAATTTGACATTTGTAACAGGACATGGTCTAGATAAGCAGAAACCAAAATTTTGGGTAATGAATCTAGGGAAATTCCCCTGAGACGTTAAAAACCAAAACATTTTTTTTCTAAAAAATTAGATTTTTTGGGCATAGCGCTTGAACGGCTGCTCTAATTTTGATCAGATTTGGTTAAATGTTAGACCATTAGACACTTTAGGCCAATTAAAAGAAAGAAAACATTTGCTTACAGTAATTCCCCTTAAAAACGAAGATATGTTCCTGAATTATAATTGTGACAGGCATGCCATATCGCACTGACATCTCCAACAAGGAGTCGACAAATCACATTAAAACTTTAAGAATTGTTACATAACATGGCCAACATATTTAAAAACAGAAACTCATCTACTAAACCTAGGGGAATTTCCTTTATTTCATTACAGCGCTTAAAAAGGTTTAATTTAAAACATTTAAGGTAAAATGTTAGTAAATTAAGATGTTTATTCATTTTTAACTATACACATTGAAAAGAAGTTTGGTTGGACAACTATGGGACCCATGCGTTTATGCTTGCAGAAACAAACTACATACTCAGTGTATAAAATACAAGTTGTGGTTAGGGACCCTGTAGCATGAATATATGGCATACGACATGTGTTTTACAAATAGTGATGGTTAAACACGTGGTTGGCACTCTCTAGTTTTAGTTATGGGTCCCAATTGAAAAATTGGGACACATATTGTTTTTGTCCGTTTTTTTTTTTCTTTTTTTTTTTTCGTCAAAGGTTTGACAGGCATGGCATGGCGCCCCGACATCTACCAGAAGGAATAATCGAATCGTGATGAAACTTAGTCATTCGTTAGACAACATGGTCTAGATATGCAGAAATCAAAATTTTGGGTAATAAATCAAGGGGAATTCCCCTGGGAGGTTAAAAACCAAAACGGTATTTTTTATGAAAAATTTAGCTTTTTGTGGCATAGCGCTTGAACGGCTGCTCTAATTTGAATCATATTTGGTGAAAAGTAAGTGTGTAAGTGACTGATTTAACACTTAAAAGAAATAAAAAAATTACCTAGGGAAATACCCTAAAAAATTCGATTTTGTACTGAAATCATGATTGTGACAGGCATGCCATGGCGCCCCGACATCTACCAGAAGGAATAATCGAATCGTAATGAAACTTAGTCATTCGTTAGACAACATGGTCTAGATATGCAGAAACCAAAATTTTGGGTAATAAATCAAGGGGAATTCCCCTGGGAGGTTAAAAACCAAAACGCTATTTTTTTCTAAAAAATTAGCCTTTATTGGGCATAGCGCTTGAACGGCTGTTACAATTTGAATCAGATTTCATGGAATGTAAGTGCATTAGTCACTGATTTAACACTTAGAAGAATAATAAAATTACCTAAGGAAATACCCGAAAAATAGGATATGTTCTCAAATCATGATTGTGACAAGCATGCCATGTCGCCCCGACATCTACCAAAAGGATTAATGGAATCGCAATCAAACTTTGGTATTTGTTATAGACAACATGAGTTTAGATATGCAGAAACCAAAATTTTGGGTAATGAATCCGGGGGAATTCCCATAAGACGTTAAAAACCAAAACGTTTTTTTTGTAATAAATTAGCTTTTGGGGGCATAGCGCTTGAACGGCTGCTCTAATTTTGATCAGATTCAGTGAAATGTTAGACCATTAGACACTCTGTGCCAATTAAAAAATAGAAAACATTTACTTAGGGTAATTTCCTTGAAAACAAAGATATGTTCTTGAGTTACGATTGTAACAGACATGCCATATCGCACTGACATCTCTAATAAGCAGTCTACGAATCAGATTAAAACTTTAAGAATTGTTCCATAACATAAGTCACTTATAAAAACAGAAACTTATCTACTAAACCCAGGGGAAATTTCCTGAAACCATTAAAAAATAAATCGGGCTGTTTTGGGAATTTAGCCTTATTTCACTAAAGCGCTTGAAAAGAAGCTTTAATTTAAAACATTTGTGATGAAATGTTCGTAAATTTTAGACGTTTATCTTTTATTTAACTGCACATGGAAAATAAGTTTGGTTGGTTAACTATGGGACCCATGCGTTTATGCTTGCAGAAACAAACTATATACTCGGTGTATAAAATACAAATTGTGGTTAGGGATCCTGTAGCATGAATATATGGCATACAACATGTGTTTTACAAATAGTGGTGGTTAAACACGTGGTTGACACTTTCTAGTTATTTTTCGTGCATATACAACACACTAAAATTACTCGGAAAACACATCTGTCCGGAGGTAACATGACGGTTATTCGCGCCATAATGTTTCCCTAATGAGGTACGTCCAACTCCAAGATACCGGAGCTAATGCAGTGTTTGTTATACACGATTAAACGAATTTAGATGTTAGTAGAACATGGGGTGGACACTTTTTTTTAAATCAGGAGCCAAAATTATTTTATTATTAGATTGGCGGCCAAGTGATCGGGCCGCAATTCACACACACACATATATATATATATATATCATTAAAAACATTAACTAAGAAAGAACATTACTGGTTGAATCTAGAAAGAACTGTTGCGTCGAGACGCACTATAGCTGTGACATCGCTATTTAGTCTTGTGACCTGTCGATAATATCCGAGGAGCCAGAATAAAAATCGCAGTGGACTCGATTCGCTCACAAAAAAATTGTATATCGATACTGGCTAAGATATTCCTTTTAACACATAAGACGGCAAAGCGCAATGAGCCCATCATCCAACTGGGTTCAGGCAATTTCCGTTAAGTGCCTTACCCAAGGACACAACCAACTAGCAAGCGATTAGTTTTGAATCTACAACCCTGCTGTTGAAAAACTACGTACTAACACACCAAGCCAATCGGTTACCGCTTTTACACAAGACTCTCTAGCACGCGAACAAAAAAACTTTCGACAAAGGAAAATATTAACTAAACAACAAAAAAACATTTGTGAAACGAACGGTTTATTGAGAGACAACTGTGTGAATAAGGTGCAACCAGTATAAACGCCCAGCTGAAATGTTATATTTACAGCATGATGGAAATAAGAGTTCTGCGCCACGAAACCGAACTTTATTGTTGTGAACAGTGAAAACCCGTTTTATAAATGGAACATGGAAAATAAGACGGGAGAGAACTTTGTTACTTTGTTTTGCAGCAACTTTAGATCCTAAATGATCTTAAAGATAATATTTTTAATTTTAAACAGTGGTTTAAATAGGCCGAAACGCAACTAAGATACTTCTTAATTATCGGGTTAAAAATTAAAGTACATAAGAGTTGTTTCATTTGAGTTTTTGGACGACTAGTGAATTCAAAAGTTTTGCGTCGGCTAACGTCAAAGTTTCGTCTTCCAATTCCTTATTAGGAAAAGTCGTCATCAACACAAAAGGTCGTGACCCCATGCTTGGTTGAGAGTTTAATATGAACGACCGGATATCGGATATTCTGGAGAAAAGAAATAAAAATAAAAGGTTGGACTTAATAAATGGAATTAAAGGTTAACAATTTAACATACAAGGTTGGAAAAGTAAACGTAATAAGGTGTTAGAATAAATAAAAATAAAAGGTTGGACTAAATAAATGGAAAATAAATGGGAATAAATAAATAGATTTAAAGACTAACATACAAAGTTGGAAAAGTAAACGAAATAAAGTGTTAGAAAGAATAAATAAAAATAAAAAAAGGTTGGTATAAATAAATGGAATAAATGGTTGAATTATATAAACTTTTACTGTTTGCGATTTTTTATAGTTAGAACACCATTATGTCACCATTTTCAATAAAAACAACATAATTAATAAATATTAATATTTAGTGAAAAAATATATATTTGCAAACGTTGGACTACAGCATAGAATGGGATATTACATTCAGAATTATCCTCATGAATTGGAATACATAAGGAGCATTATAACATGAGTAATCGTCAGATCACCTCGCGCCCACCTTGAGTTACCAGAGCTATTGTAGTGTATTGTGTATATATCACACGTTTCTTTAATTTGGTAGAAACCAATAATCCGCTGTGTCCAGGCAATGCCCGATAATGCCTTGCCCAAGGACATAACTAACTCGCTAGCGACTAGTTTTGACCCTACAACCTTTCAGTTGAAAGGTTACACAGTAAACCACAAGATAATCATCGGATATAAAAACCCATGACCCCGAAATATCACCCAACTTAGCTATGACTGTGGTTGAAC
>CH002270.1:914894-947706 GCA_000149265.1 Ciona savignyi | reverse complement strand
TGACCAGTTTTAAACCTGCAACCTTTCAGCAGAAAGGCGACATCCGAAGTGGCTTGTCCAAGGACTTACCCAACCATCAACTGGTTAAAAGTTGACACTTTTAGCTGGTGCTTATACGCTTATTATATGACAAACATTTTAACTCATGCTATATGTCTCTTAGATGCGTATATCGAAGTTGCGATAATTGTTTTTCTTCAAATTATACTCAAACCACTGAACAAATGATGAATAAAAAATAAAAGGGTTGCATGATCAAAACTGCATGCATGAGAGTCCTTAAACAAGTTAGTTAGGATAGGATATTTATGTTTATCCTCGTGAATGGGAAAAACTAAGAAAGTTAACACATGTACAATCGTCAATCAACTTACCAAGCGATTGCATCCCAATAGTGATGAGGATCATAACGAACCAAGTCCCAAAGAAAGCCCACGCCTCGTTAAATCCATTCAAGCCAGCCATCCAGTATATGATGAACGTGGAAATGCTTGGAAGGATAATGCTTAGAGGAAGCTCGCTTACTGACTTGGCGAGGTAATACGCCGAGAGTCGATACGATCCACTCATTCTTTCCTTGTTGATTACTTCTCTTTCGCTGGGAACTGTGAAAGATGGTGAAATGGTATTTTAGTCTTTTTGTGTTAAGCGATTCTGTTATCATAGCTTAATCCATCTGGCGTGCATGTTTTCATTGATTGTTTGATTATAGCCAGTTTAAAGTTACTTTTTTCCAGTTTAAAGTAACTAGCCAGTTTTTAGCCAGCTTAAAGAACTTTACTATTTTCTAGAGTTTACAGTTCATTCCACATATAAAAACAGATTTAGTGACGAGCCCATCATGGGATCGAAACTGGGTCCAGTAAAAAAACAATTAAGACGTTTCTTCTGTTAGGTTAAGTCAATAATCGAAAAGTGCAGTTAAAAGTAAAAAGCGTTACTTACAAACCATGAGGATATCAAATAAAGAGTTGAAGCTGTTGAACAGAGTAACGAAGAACAAACAGGAAGTGATGTCATTGACTTCAACCTCCTTAACATGACCACGTCCGATTTGGAACCACAGCAACCCACATATTAACGCCACGCCGATCGTTTTGATGAATTTCAACTTGGATAGAAAGCGGTATCTAGGGAGAGTGGGGGTGGTTGGTGTTAATTATCTCAGCCATATAGGTAAATTATTTGAATTTCAAAATATGTAGTTAAAAATAGCCCTAAAACATAAAGTAAAAACAATTTAAAAATATGGTACTTAAGAATAGATCTAAAAATATGTTGTTAACATAGATTTCAAAACATGGAGTAAAAATTAGCACAAAGATGAGGTTCATTCATTCATTCATTCATTTATTAGTATGGGCGGTTCCACGGTAGCTCCGGGACCAGAAATTTAGGCCATAGAAGGCCCATTACTCCAGCGCCCCGAGCTAACATGTATCAAAGAGAAGGTTGAACTCAGATGCTACATTTTTATAAAAAAATTAACAGACAAGATATAAATTCCATGTCTGAATCATAATCGCTAAATATTCAGAATATCGTCAACCACAGCAGGGTGGTTTCAATCCAATAATCATTCGGCCACCCACATACAACTAGAAATTAACAGACAAGATATAATTTTGATGTCTAAATCATAACGCTAAAGATCAGAACTCGCAACCACAGCAGGTTCTGATCCAATAATCATTCGAACACCCACATACAACTGAAGAAACAGCAGAGTTACTTACTTTCCCTGTATGAAGCTACGCTGGGTGAGGACTTTGAACTGAGTGAAGAATGAAGTGCTCCACCTAGCGTCGGTGTCCTCTTCTTCGGACACGTCCGTCAACGAGGGGTCGGAGTCTTCGAGATTTTCTGAATATAGAAATAGTAAATATATGATACAGAAATAGTAAATATGTGATATAGAAATAGTAAATATATGATATAGAAATAGTAAATATGTGATATAGAAATAGTAAATATATGATATAGAAATAGTAAATATGTGATATAGAAATAGTAAATATATGATATAGAAATAGTAAATATATGATATAGAAATAGTAAATAAAAAATATAGAAATAGCAAACGGAAAAATAGCTCTACCAATATTTAGTTAAAAATAGTCCAAAATATATGCATTTGGAAATAGTAAATAAATGATACAGAAATAGTAAATATATGTTATAGAAATAGTAAATAAAAAAATATAGAAATAGCAAATGGAAAAATAGCTCAAACAATATTAAGTTATAAATAGTAAATAAACCATATAAAAATAGTAAATAGGTAATATAGGTATGGTAAGTTTTATCCCATTGTTTATTAAACCTAACAGTGAAAACCACAACATTTTTTAAATATTGTTTTTATTTTGGTGGTGATGGCTGTAATGTAACATTTAAACTTTAAATCCCGGAACTAAATTGCAAGTGATCCAACAATGGACGTCCGTCAGCAATTTCTTTATATTTATTAATAAACTAACCTTCATATAATGCATTTTGTAAACAATTTATAAAAAAAAATGCTTGGTTTCTACTGTTGGGTTTAATAAAAAAGAGTAAAAAACAGGCACCTGCCACAAACCACACTTATCTGGCAGCTTGACAGTTGCCACTGAAAATGACAAGATGCAATGTTACCTTTGGAGCGATATCGTTCGTAAACCTCTGGTTGATGAATCTTCCCGTTTGAAATTTCTACGTCCATTTTTTCTTTCGAACCGAGGGCTGCTCCGGTGGTAACTAAATGGAAGGTAAAAACATGTTAAAAGATTTGCGAAAAAAAGGGTTACCGAAGCTATTACAGTGTGCTGTTTATGATTTAGTAGGACCCATCATTCCAAGTAGGAAAATATACGAATTTAAAAATATATATATATATATATATATATATATATATATAAATAAAACTTATTAGTTTTATTTATTTAAAACATGCGGGTTTATGTAATGGCCAGGGGGTCATGGAAAGAGGGTCAGGATACCAAGAACAGTTTGTCACCTTCATTTTCCATGTTCAGCTCATCAGCTGTTACAGTGGATGGGAGGATTGGGCAATCGGGCGTCGTCAACCTCCGTTTGTTGGATGCACTGATGAGCCGGGCCGCTGACTCGTTGCCCGATTTTACCACGTCCACTGGAAAATAGATATCTTATTAATTGTTTGCTTAGTTGAAACGTTGTGTTATCGGAATCAACATATTGATGGTTGTTTGTGGCGGTAGCATAGGCGATATTGGGGTTATTGGGGGTTCAAGAACTTTTTAGCTGATGGTGCCTTCACAAGGGCACAACCGACTAGCTGATGGTTGGTTTTGATCCAACAACCTTTCACCTGAAAATTTGTGGCACCAACCAACAGCATGTGCTAAACCTTTAACTCACAAGCAAAGCAAAGGCTTGTCTTGCAGGCCTCCACCCGGTAAAAAAATAAAGCAAACTTTAATTGTATTTAACATATTGAAGTATCAGGTAAATAGATAGTGTGCAAAAGGCAATATAGTAATTGCTTGTGTGTCACACCCCCTGCGTTTTCCCATTGAAGATTGACGGAATCGAAATAGAATTCCATAAATAGAATTTAATAAAACATAATAAAATTATAACATTAGGGTCAAGCAGGTGACTTGAAGAACATGAACTGAATTTATTTTTTATAAAACAAACACTGCTTTTTAACAAGGTAAAATGGCAAAATATATAAACTTCTACCATATAATCTTTAACTATTAAAAAAAATACAAATTTTATGTTACGTTTACCCTTAAATTTAAAATCAAACTAAAAATTCAAAACCAAACTTTGCAACATAATGCACAGAATTGTGTGATGTGAAAATTTGAGCTATTAGAATATTTCCAATAAACTTTCTATACAAAGACTCAGCGGATTAATTATTAATTTAAAACTTAGCCTAAAAGGTCGCAATATGTAAAGTGTTGTTTGATCACATAAAATGACATTGGTTGCATTGCAAATAGTAAAGATAAGCAAATATACAAACTGTTATAGATATTCTCTCCCGGTTAGTTTGGGATTGATGTGGCCGCTATAAATATAAAAAGTCCATTGTTCGATAACAAAGAAAATGTTATAAAAAATCGAAGGTAATAAAAAAATGAAACCATAAAATTTTACTGTCGTAATTTTAAAATTTAATAAAAAGTTGGGACAAATCAATGGGATGTTATGTTCAATGTTTTTTATATATGTTTGATTATGTTACCAGGGGAATTTTGGTTACGTTTGCTATTTGAGTTGTTGTCAATAACTAAGGTGTGCTGTGTTAAAATCTAAACGTCAGTTTTACAGTGGTTATGGATTTTTTTTTCCTTACACAACAAACATGGTTGACTAGTACAGCAGACTTGAATAGGATAGGATATTTATGATTATCTGGGTAAATGGGGAAATGAAAGGGGGTTAACACATGGGTAATCGTCAGATCAACTCGCGCTCATCGTTGGGCTACCGGAGCTATTGCAATGTGTTGTATATAATAGACACGTTCCTTCAACTTGGTAGAACCCATTAATCCACTGGGTTCAGGCAATGTCCATGAAGTACCTTGCCCAAGGACACAACTGACTAGCTAGCGGCCAGTTTTAAACTTATAACTCTTTGGCTGAAACCCACCAAGCTAATCTACCAAACTACCAAACACAACAGACATTACTTACGGATGAAATCTGCCGGGTTATAATGGGTTGTGTCGCATGCGTAGCCCATCTCGGCAAAGTCCTTTATGACATCATTAGGGGCACCGTAATAGGCGACCCTTCCCCCACTAAGCAACAACACTGTGTCGAATTGAAAGAACATCTGAAAAACAATGTTTTTGTCATTTTAATGATCAAAGCTAAAAAAAATATAAAAAAAACATATTATTTTAAATAAGGAAACGCATGTTCTGGAAAATTAAAAAAAAGTTTTTTTAAAAGGAAAATAGTTGTAAAGATCATTTTAAGCAAAAAATAAAAGATAAAAAAATTAGGAGAAAGCTTTTAACAAAAGCAACTTTTAGTTGAAATGTAGATGTCAAAAACAAATTCAAATCACGTCAAATGGTTACTAAGTTGGGAGAAAATTCAGGATTGACGTGTTTAAAAGAATCAGGAAAGTAATCAAGCAATAATAACCAGTTTGACGAGTTGTTAATGACATCACACACATTTCGTGGATGTGGTGTTGATTTTAAAGAGAAATTAAAAACGGCAACAAAAAACATAAAATTACATCACAAAAAACACACAAAATTACATTCGATAAATTAAACAAAAAATTAAACAACGAAATGACATTCGACAAAATGACATCGTGCCACATTTTTTTGGAGGTAAACCTTCTTGTTGATTCAGCCACTTCATTATATTATTCCATGAAATTTAGCGAGATAATGTTCTTTGAAACAAGCCAGATCAAGTCCAGAGCTATCTTGATTCAAACCCAAAATATCACGCTCATAAATTTACTATTTAGATGTTTAACATTTAAGCCGCAAACGCGATGTATAAATGTCAAGGTGGTGTTTTCGCAGGAAAAGGCAGTATTTTTGAAGCGATTGTATCGTTGGCGAAAATGTTAAAAGTGCAAAAACTGGGAAGAAACTTTTTGAAGGGGAAACAAATTCAAATCACAAAATTTGACAAATCATAAAAATCTGAATAAATTTAGACACAATCTCTTTAAAAAAAGGCTGAATTCCAAATTGAAATCAAATCCCCAAAATCTGAATCACAAAAATCAGCGTAAATTTGACAAAATAAGAGTTGACATCATACATCCAAATAAATCGAGCACTGACTTAATATGTTCGGAAGCATATTTAGATGTTTATTATGGTGATAGCTATCATAAACATAGCGTGGCTGGTCGTGTTTAAATGAATGCTACTGACAGCAAACCATTACATTAAACATTGATTTATCAGCAATGAGTTTGATGACTCATTTACAACATATTTTATTCTTTTTCCTAATCTTGACATTTGACTCTTATCCCGTTTCTTGAAATTTTTAAATAATTCATGTTTTTGTTCCCACAAACTCTGATAAACCTTGGAATAGCTGAGCTGTCTCAGCCCTAAAAACGAACAAAACGTAATATTCAGATTTGTGATTGGGCAAAGGATAACAGCATTTTAGAATTAGTTATTTAATCGGATCTTATTTAGGCATTAACACATAAAACCTGGGACACCATAATCACACAAAGCTACCACTAAGTCTATATTTTGATACAACGACACCATGGTAGGATTTCATGCATTGCATTATTGCTGCACACTTTTTTTCAGGTATTACCGTATCAAATTTAATCTGTGCCGTGCACGCTGTTTTTAATTAACTAACGATGAGGTTATGTGGTCGTGTCTGGCCTATGTTTAAACTTTTTCTGCTATTTTTATATCAACATGTTTTAAGAACTGTCGTTTTGCGTATATTGCGATAGGCCTATGTCCTTGAATAATATTAGAAGTGATGTTTCTTGTGAACGTTAATAAGAAAAAAAATTGGACTAAACTAAAAATATTCTCTTTTAAGATTGAACTAAACTAAAAATGTTAAATGTTAAATGTTAACATATATAATGTTGTTGTTGTAGATATCGAATGAATAGGTAAAAATTTAGGGAGATTTAAATCTAAAATCTGGTAGAAAATTTAAACAATTCACATGTTTAAACATTGTAATGAGAAAAGTAGATTATTTCAGATGTTTCATTTTATTTAAAGTTTCTGAAAAAAAAGTAGATTATTTCAGATGGTTCATTTTATTTAAAGTTTCTGAAAAAAAAGTAGATTATTTCAGATGGTTTATTTTATTTAAAGTTTCTGAAAAAAAAAGTAGATTATTTCAGATGTTTCATTTTATTTAAAGTTTCTGAAAAAAAAAGTAGATTATTTCAGATGTTTCATTTTATTTAAAGTTTCTGAAAAAAAATTAGATTATTTCAGATGGTTCATTTTATTTAAAGTTTCTGAATAAAAAAATAGATTATTTTAGATGTTTCATTTTATTTAAAGTTTCTGAATAAAAAAAAGTAAATTATTTCAGATGTTTCATTTTATTTAAAGTTTCTGAATAAAAAAAGTAGATTATTTTAGATGGTTCATTTTATTTAAAGTTTCTGAATAAAAAAGTAGATTATTTTAGATGTTTCATTTTATTTAAAGTTTCTGAATAAAAAAAAATACATTATTCCAGATGTTTTATTTTATTTAAAGTTTATAAACAAAAAATAGATGATGTTTCATTTTAATTAAAGTTTAAGAATTGAGATCCAAATCTTTAAAAAAACTGAAATTCCACTTCCCATTCCCACTATACAGATTTTTTCTCAGATTTAGAAGATAAAATCATCGAAATTTATTCCGTTTCAAACAAAACTTCAAATAAAGTTTCAAACCTGTGCATTGGGCTGATGGATAGTCATCATCACTGTTTTTCCACTTTGCACAGCGTATTTCTTCAGTGATAACGTTAGCGCGAATGCAGTGCTGCTGTCTAGTCCCGACGTTGGTTCCTGTATAATGTTTCTATGGTTATTAATATCGTTTATTTTTAATTTATTTTAGTGCTTTATATTATTACTATATTAGCAGGTCTAAAGTTTCTATGGTTATATATATTTTTAACTATTTTAATTGTTTTATATTATTTCCATACCCATATTTTTACATGTTTATGGTTATTTATAATATTTTAACGTTTCTAAATGTTTTATATTATTTCTATAACAGTATATTTAATGTTTCTATGATAATTCATCACGTTGGCTTATAAAAAACATTGGTTAGGTCTCTTAGATTAAATCACCTATCAAGATTATTGGCACTGTCACATTGCATGCATGCATATTTATGACCTATATTTAGCCCAATGGTGACAAACCGTTTTAGTAGTTGGAAACTCCAAATAAAATATTTTAAAAATCAAATATTGTTCAATTACAGGATAAAGTTCATGTTACTCATATCTTTTTTTTACTTCTTAGATGGTTGGTTTTTTTCTACAGATTAGTATCGTTTAGATAATATTACCAGTTTATTATAATTATTTCTAAAAATATATAAGGTTGTCATTACAAAGCATTATAATATTTGCTATTCCTAAATAATTATGGTTCAGAAAAATTCAAACAATGTATTTATTGCAGTGTTAACTGTTTTATTCATTTCTTATGTGACTTATCAATCTAAGCATCTTATTTATTCTGTATTTCATATGAAATCAATTCAAAGTAAGCAGCTTATTTAGGCTTATTCTCTATTTCCGATGACCATAACAGATTCGATTAAAGTTAAACTGGCAAGAGATTAATCCAGACTCATCTCATGTAAATTAACTTTAAGATATCCAACCACAAACCGGGTATAATCTTGGCCTTGTGTTACCTCTAGTTTGTTTTGCGCACAAATTAGTCGGTAAAGTTAGGTTGGTTTCTCGGAAAATTTAAATATAAACAGAATTATCCACAAAGCTTATAGCGAACATAATAATTAGCAAATAATATGGAACAGTATCAACTTGCTATAATGCTTAGATGTTTGTTAGCTTTGTATAAACAAGGAAAAAACAACAAATACATGTTTTTGTTTGGTGCATAAAAATAAAAACATTTAAGTGTGCGTATTAGCAAAGGAGGGCCAGAGCCTGAAGGGTAAACAAGTTCAGCTTGATTTTGGAACAAACATAAACAACCCCACCTTTAAAACGGATAAACAAGACGCCTTGTTATTGATTTAAATAAAAACAAGACAAGAGAATTGGACCTACAGTATAAGGTCACTCGGTGCGCCTTTGAAAACAAGTACAAAGTTTAAAATACTCACGTCGAGTAATAACACGGCTGGGTCTGTAAGTAGTTCGTTTGCAATGTTGGCTCTTTTCTTCTCCCCTCCCGACAACCCTCGACTCATATTATCACCGATTACTGTTATTAGGTTTTGTATTATTGTCTGGCCGGTTAGCACAATCGGTAAGGTGTCGTCAGTTTTTAGGCAGCTGAAAGGTTGTGACATCGAAACCAGCTGCTCACTTGACAGCTGCTACCTTAGACATGACACTTAGCGGACATCGCCTAAACCAAGTGGATTACTTGGTTCTACTAAATCTAAAAAATCGTTTATGATCTCAATCATATTTAACACACTGCAATAGCTTCGTTAACCAGACGGTCAATACAAGGTTATCCAAAGGTTACTCGTGATAATGCCGATTTTGTTTCCCTATTCATACGAATAAAACATCAATATAACATAATATCCTATACTTTTCCTGTTATTGTACCATATGGTTCTTGGAAATTTAATACCAAATTGACATCACAACCAGATGCCTAATCCTGATAAAAATAATGACATACAGCTGGCTTTTTTTAATATATATCACATAAAAGAAGTAGTACCAGCCAAAGGCCATGACTTACTGGTTTTAGTGCATTTTTTCATGTCGAGTTGTTCAATTAAACCGTCAACTATTTCACGCTTGTCTTTTTGGGATAAATGTTCCGGTAATCGTAAGTCCGCCGCAAACTGCATTGTTAAACATGTTAATTACTGAGTACATAATCGAAGATTGTTAGCAAACTTGTAAATACATATTTTAGATTATGTCTCATGATACAAAGAATAATAAGAAAAGAAGATTGACAGATTTTCAGACCAAAGTCTTGTATACTTACATGAACCAATCTGATGGAAGTTTATTTGCTAACCCTACACCAAATCCCAACTTGTGTTTGAACATGATACTGGGCTATTTACTTCAAACAATTGTCACAACCTTTAAGGCTCCACCCTATTGTGTATTGGATATGATATTCACGGTTATCCTTCTGCATGGGAAAACGCAAGGAGCGTTAACACATGGGTAATTGTCAAACTACCTCACGCCCACGGTCGGTGGTATTGGACATGTTCACACAAACGCAGCCGTTATCCATAGTGTAATGGTTTGCTTACCGACAAGGTTTGTAGGAGTGTGAGGTTTGGGAAGAAAATGTCTTGCTGCAGAACGTAGCTGATGTTTCTTCGCGTTCGCTTTGTGAGAGGCTGATTGCCAATGGTTGCTTGGCAGCGCGAGCATTTGATGCGACCCCCAAGTACATTGAGTAGCGTGGTTTTGCCCGAACCTGTGTTGTTGAGATCAGGATTTAGTCATTTGCCAGATACAGTAAGTCTTAAATTTCACTAAAGATAATGATTATTGGATTGGAACAATTGGTTGGTGTTGTTGCTGTTATGGCCACTATTAACTACAAAGCAATACTTTATAAAATACCAAATCTGATAGCATTATTTTAAACATCACTGGTAGTTCAAGTCTCTTTTACCAGTACATCATACATAACTTCCCACAAATGCTTGCAAAAGCTTCTTATATAAGTCAATTGTTATCAATACCCATTATGACTTTGCTAGACTATAATGCTAATGTTTTATTTATTTTACCAAAGAAGTCATTGAAAAAATTATGGTACTGGCCCTATAAATAAAATACTAAGCTCCTACCAAAAAATATATTTTTTTATTATAAAGAGATTGAAGCAGGTCGTATAAAACCTGGTTTAAACATGTTTTAATGTAGTACAGTACAGGTACTAAAAGGAGTTAGAGAACAATCAATAGAAAAATTTAGAAAATCAAACACATTTTAGAAGTAGATGCTATAAAGCGTTGACAGAGGATATTTAAAAAGCTTCAGCAAACTTTAAAAGCTGCTGATAGAATTACAAAGGCTTAAGGAGTTGTTTAGACGAGATTGAACTCAGACGAACAGGAAGAACGCAATTGACCTCGCGTTGTGCGGTTAACTTGACAAATCAAATAGGCACTTTAAGCTTCTATTACATTAAAGCGCGCACGACAGCTTATTGTTTTGTTAACAATTTGTACACAAAGAATGTTTATAACTGTTATAATACCGTGTCTTAAATTTAATTTTTTTATAACCCAGTGTCTTAAATTTGTCCTAGAATTAATTTCAGCACCTCCTACATAGTTTTCCATAGGGATGTAAGGCGACCTTATCTGAATTAGCATTGGCCTGAACTCTGGAATCAATAATTTAAAATCTAGAGGTTTAAACCCCTTGACATGAACTTGAAGATCTTAAATATATTATTTAATACAAAAACCTTAATACTCAGTAATCATGTTAAATTTTAAACTAATAGCTTTATTTTCCATATAAATTAATACTTTTGTACAAAAGACCTGGTTTATTAAATGCTTTAAATGTTTCAATCATTTTTCATTTGAACACAAGCTTAAAACAAGCTCAACCGCGTGAAAATTGCAGTGGCAGAATCTTTGAATAATTAATACCGGCATATTAAATTTTGATTCTAGTACAATGTTTATTACAGTTATTGAAAATAGTTGTTTACATTAAAGAGTTATTGAGAATAGAATATCCGGTTGTGGTAATGTTTTTATTATCAGGATGACTAGCTAAATGTGTCAACTGTATCCTGATTGTTGATTAAATCCACTTGGTTATCGTCAGATTACTTTAAGGGAAATCTATATGTTGGCATAACCATTATCACTTCATTTCACCTATCACCATAGTCTATTTCGTAAAGTGTCGTATTAAATGCAGATATAACTACAGTTTTTTCTTTGATTAAACTACCCGGTTAACACGAGTTAAGAGTCTTGTTTAAGGATACAAACTACGAGTTAGTGGAAGGTTTCGATCCAACCACATTTCAAGGGATGGTATAACACATTTCCCGTATGAGTTAACCAAAACCCAACTGACATCATTCATTAGAATATACACTAAAGTAAAAAACAGGAAGAAATCTAAGAACCCTATACTGTTTGATGCGATAGTTTTTGTTCATAAGCAGCCTTTTCTAATGCGGTATATATTTTGTTCCATTTTTTTAGCTATATTTTATGCAACAACAAAACAACAATAAGTTGGCCTATTTCTAACTGCCAAATAAAAACTATGTCTATATAATAGGACAAAAATAAACGTGATATGATGCCACACAAGCATAATTGGTACAGTTCACTGGGTCAATATTCTATTAACATTATTACTAATTCTATAGCTGAAAAAACAAGCTATTCAGCATATTGCATATATCCGGCATATCATATGAATGTCCCAATAAGGAGCTATAACATTGTACTATTCTGTGCAATGAGTGTACCTGTATTGTTAGTCCACTGGGCCTTTAGTTCTAACTTTTACTCTACCGCCTCTAAGTAATGCTACCAGTATATATATGTGGGCGGAGGTGATCTGACGATTGCCCATGTGTTAACCCAATTGTTTTCTCATTTACAGGGATATACATGATGAATATCGTATCCCAAATACTATTAGTATAGATTTTAAGTTAAGGATCGGATTTCATGTTATGTTCTTGTTTTACACCCATAAATCGAAAAACACTTGGACCGTTATTACATGCATAATCATGATATTGAAACCATCCGACCACCGGTTTAACACCATCAGCCAATTTGCATGACAATCTTAATATATATTATAGATGCGATAAGTTTTAGGTACTCAGGTAATTGTATGAAAAAATATGGTAAAAAAGTATACATAGTGTGTTTAAAACAATAAATTAAAACGATAAATCTACAGATATAAGAAGCAAATTATGTTTTGGCCTAAAAATTAAGATAAATTACCACTGGGTCCCATGACGGCAAGCACTTTTCCTGGGTGAGCTGTCCCGCTTACGTCATGAAGGATTTGTTTGCCTTTGATCTTGAATTGCAAATTCCGAAAACGAAGTTCTAAACCAGGTTGCGTTTCGCGATTGCCGTGTCCGAAACTAGGCTTTCCGCTGTCAGAATTTGGGATACCGTTGGCATGGCTCAACAAAACTTGATCGGCCATGTTGTTACTTTGCCTAAACAAACAAAACAAAGGTAAACACCACGATCTTTACTACGCACCCTAACCCCAGGTAAAACTAACACGCAAAATACACATAAACAACACATAAAATACACTTGGATAATAAAAACAATAACCTTTAAAATAATTGATGCCTGAATTATATAAAATATTATATTGATAAACAACTTAACTAGCCGGTATTGGTTTGATAAACTATGTCTGTCTAGAGAAGTATATAAACTCTGTCTATAAAAAAATATTGAATAGAAATATATAGCCAAATGTGGTTTTTGCCGTCTTGTCATTTAATTTAGCTACGTTAGATTCATTGCTTTAACTGTGGAAAACAAAAATTAAAATAGACTAAACTACTTTATTTAAGCGAGATTCTAGACTGGTTGGTTCTAATATTTTTTTCTATTGCGGTTTATTCTGGTCCAGCTGTTTCCTTTTCCTTTTAAATCCCCACCACACGCTTTAAAATCGATAACGTGTGTTATTCTTGCGCAACACCGGCGAAATAATTACGTCATATACACCGCGGAAGTGAAACATGCGCAGTCATCATTGTACCGCTGACTTAACAAAAGCGTCAAAATTAAAATACTTTTAGGCCACACACATTTTTTTGGAGAAAGGTCACCCAGTCAAACAGTGGCCTATTGACTGACTGCACAAACTCGGTGGCTTATTTACTGCACAAACTTTACCGCTGGTATTGATTTACGCAACTCGAAAAATACGTGAATGGCGAAAGTATAAATAGACCTAATGACGACACATTGAAAGTTTTACGATATTTTCGCTAAAACTTCATGTCCCATATTTTTCAGAAACTCCTTTTTGGGTTGTTTTTCCGATACTGTAATTAAATTAAGTCGTCTGCCTTTAAGCAAAACGAACATTCGTGTATAATTTCACTAATTAGATAAATGGGGCTTTCAAAAGATGTCCCAGTATTTAAAACGATTAAAACACGATAGTTTGACGTGTTACTGTTCGGGTCAATACGTAATCTCTCGCGTAGGGCCATTGTTCGGTCACAATGGCGTCGCTCGAAATTTAACCACCCTAGTTGCAAACCGGAAACGGTCGTATTTGATAACCGGAAGTTGCGTTGCTAATGATGTTATTTAATTACGACGAAATCGATTCTTCCATGTCATATCCCGTACGAACCGGCACAACAGGAAAACCCATATAACGTTAGACACATAGTGTATTGCTTTAGACGCAGACGCATACAACATAAGACGCATATTAAGTTAAACGTATACTACTATAGGCGCAATACGCATACTACATAAGACGCATACTGCTTTAGACGCATACTACGTTAAATATATACTACTTTAGACGCATTACGCATACTACATAAGACGCATACTACTCAAAACGCATACTCATTTAGAAGGATACTACATAAAACGAATTCTACATTGGACGCAAATCGATTAAATACCTGAATTATTAACGTATAGAAATAGAGCTCCCTTTTATTACAAAACACCAAGTCCAATTGAAACATTTTTTGCGACGTTTTGGAACGCACCACGCTTTTCGAGTATCCCTAGTCAACTCTTATTGCAACGAGCTTTCGCAAAAGCAACAGCAATATGCAGAGTCTTCAATTAAAAACTCTTTCTGTGTGCAGCTGTAGACTTTCGTTTTATATATACCTACCTACAGATTGAGCTTCATTATTTTCTATTTTTTGAATTCTGGAAAATCAGATGAGGCTTCTAAACTTGGTTTCCAAATAATCTCGCGTCACAAGAAAGATTATGACGTCATATTACGCTTCAGTGATTTTGGCGATATAAATATTTCAATGCGACACAGAAACATTATAACATTTCTCGTTGATTTTTGGTTTTCAGTAGTAACACGGGTTACCCAAGTTACAAGTTGGCTACTCTAGTTACAATCGTAACTGACGGCCTAATTTTTGACGAATTACGGTAAAAATATAAATGGGTTTTATTAACAAGACTATTTTCTTAAAAAAACTGTCGGTGTAAAACGAATTTTATAAAATGAATGTTTGGTTGTGTGTGTTAGTTTTAACCTTGTGGAAAGCTATGTTAAAGGATAGGATATTGATGTATATCAGCGTGAATTGGAAAACGCAGGGGGCGTCAACACACGGACAATCGTCGAACCACCTCGCGCCCATCGTCGGGTTACCGGAGCTATTACAATGTGTTCTGCATGATTCAAACGTTCCCCCAATTTGGTAGAACCCATCATTCCACTATAGGTTCACGCAATTACCGTTAAGTGCCTTGTTCAAGAACAAAACCGACTCGCTAACGACCAGTTTCGACCTAGATTAATGGGTTCTACAAAATTGAAGGAACTTGTCTATCATATACAACACACTGCAATAGCTGTGGTAACCCGACGGTGGGCGCGAGGTGATCTGGCGATTGCCCGTGTGTTTACCCCCTTGGTTTTCCCATTCACGGGAATAAACATGAATATCCCATCCTACCCTATTCTACATATAGGCCGTTTCTCACATATATGTGCAGATAGCTAGCTAGCTGTTAGCACATATTGAGGACTTACCATGTCACATTGTTGTTGCTCTGGAAGTCTGTTATATTTGGCTCCCCGGTGAAAGCGGTATTTTCCACACCCTCGGATACCGTTATCACCTTTGTTTCGTTCGTTAGTTCCACCATTTCTTTGATTTCTGTGATTATCTGATAAAACATGAATACTAATTATAAATGGGATCGTATAAATATAAATACCAACTCACTTAAAGAAGGGCTTTAAACATTTAACTAATGAGCACGCCATAAATATGTAAAGTTTAAATGGTGGTTTACCGCCGTTATAGAATACAAGCTGTACATAATATAAAGTAAGTAGATAAAGTTATTCAAAAAAAGTGGGTTTTCAGTGGTCCGTTCGCATAAGTGTTCCTTAAACTTAAATAATCTATTTTTTGTTCAATAGTTAAACATTTTATTTCTTGTATTCTTTATTGCATTTTTGGTAACTTGGTTGTCGATAAGTATTCCAATAAGGGCATAGATGGAAACCATGAAAACGAAGAGAAATGGGGCTATGGAAAGTTTAATAGCGAGGGTTTGATTTATACAATAACAAATCTAAAAACGGGGCTGTTAAAGAGGGTAGCGCGAGTTCGAATTCTAGCCCATCGTACAAAAAAGTTATTACATGGTTATTCCATAATAAATCGACAATGTAACGTGAATTATATTTGATAACTAATCAGTTTTGTATGATTGCGTAATAAATCGCTTTTGAATTTAAGGTGAAATGCGGTTTTACAAATTCGGGAAATGTTTTGGAAATGGTACCTATGCTGATCAAACCATGAGTTCATGAACCCATGACAGAAAGGGAAATACGTAAGATAAACTATTGTTGAGAATAAAGGACAGTGTTTTCTTAAAATACATTTTTACCGAGCCAAGTTTCGAACCTATATTGGGATCGTCACTTGGGCCGTTTTTGTATAGTTGTCAATATATGTATCGGTCGCGTTAACCATTCGGTCACACGTCCGTACAACTTCTAAATATAAGAATTGAAAATACTTACCACAGCCGATTTAATTCCTCCGTTGGACAAGTTTTACAAACAAATTTTAGACTTTGAGTATGTTAGCAGAGACACGTTTTCTACCAAGTTTTATAAATTTCCCTGAAAAGAAAAGACTTAAAATTTATAAAGTAAAGTGCAATCATAACGTTGTGGTAGCATATACATCAATCATCCATTTTTAACGTAAAAAAAGAAATTGTTTTTTTTATTGTTAAATAATCGCCATTTTATCATTTTAGGTTTATTTTTTAATTCTAGAATACGAAATTAAGTGAATATGTTGAGTTTTATTTAAATAAATTTGTTGCAAAATTAGAAAAATAAATGTTGCAAATTCAAAAAAAAGATTTAGTGTTTTTTAGTTAGCATTGATGTTACACATAGAATTATTTTTACAAAAAGAAATGCAATTCTTATCTTCCTGTATAAAAGTAGTGCGGAAATAATTTTCGCTTGTTCTTAAAATCTATTTCGAATTTCTAGATCCGAAATTATTAATTTTTAGAATAATTCTACAAACCAAATCAAATCGGACATACCTACAGACAACCCTTACTCTATTTATCTAATATATCTTAGTAACTGACTATTAAAAGTATATGCAATGGTAATTTAAATTTCTACATTAGTTTGTAAGATGTTAAAACTTCACAAGTGTACAACATGCATTCATAACCTTTTTAACACTAAAAAAATTAACTTATTTAAGCAAAAATGTACCTCAAAAGCATAAAACTGACTTAACCTTTTCGATTTTGACTTTGTTAAAAAACGAAATTATCTATCACAGTGTAGCCTACATAACTGGGCAGACTATCTTTCTCCTAGCACTTGATTTTGAAATGCGCTTTACCCCAGTTATATTTGCCTGCAACCGCAATTTATTGAAGTGGAAACTGTTTTTCCCGTTTAAAGCCTGCACCCGAGCAAATAGGTGTGCGTCACGGTACCGACTTTCACGTTGAATTATGACTTGCTATTTGTTTGTCCGGGTGAGTTGTTCATTTTTTAGTGCGTCGCCCAAAAGCCGAAGGGTTACGGTGACGAAACTGGTCACTAGCTAGACAGCCGTGTCACTGGGCACATCACTAATGGATAATGCCTAAACCCAGTGGATTGATGAGTTGTTCTAAAACTAAAAGAATGTCGCAATCATACACAACACACTGCAGTAGCTCCGGTAACCCGCACGATAATGATTAGGTATAGGTTCAGGCCGCAATCTGACGACTGTCAGTACGATCACTCTTTCGCGTTTTTTGGAACCGAAAACCACAACAAATATGATATTATTTACCAATTTTAGTTTGTCAAATTTGTTAGGTTTGAGCACAAATCCAAATTGTATGTTTTTTTTTGTTTTTTTTGCAAATAAAATAAATTTGTTTGAAGTTTGGTTGAAAAGCTTGATGAAATGGAAATAAACTCTAAAAAATACCTAAAAAAGTTTACGTTTTGGGAAATTTTAGCATGTTATTTTAATTAATATTCAGTTTGTGTCCATTGAGATTTTAGTTTGTTTTTACCAAACCAATTTTCGAACGCATGGATACTGGTTATCCCGCTTGTTCCTTTGTCTGTAAACGGGTCGGTGGCGTTAACCGTTCGGCCGTGAATGCAGCGACCAAGTTTGTTTCGTTTCGGTAAGGTACTTCATTATCTGACACGAAATTGTCGTTCAACCGTATTATATCGGGCATATCCAATACCAGGGGGCTGTAACCTGCGACACCGGAGGCGCATGCATCCCTTTTATACTTCTGAAAGTACGGTCGTGTGGCCGAATGGTTAAGGCGACCGATACATATACATAATCTTATATACAAAAACGATCCTTGTGACGATCCCATCATGGGTTCGAAACTTGTCTCAGTAAAAAAATTATACTTTTAATACGAGTCTTATTAATTTTTTTGCTACTGAAGAAAGCGCTTAGTAAGTTTAATAATCAGGTATAAGTTAACCAAATACAATAAACTTACGTCTTTATCTGGCACAGTGTTGTTTTTTATTTTATTGTGAAAATATCACAAGTTTTCCGGCTCCCAGTAATTTTTATTTGGTTGCCGACACATGTGCAGGGCTATACGTACTATAGCTACGTGCAATTAGGCGATTTGTGGTTATCGTTTAAAACAACAAATACAGTGCTATCAGAAAAAAATTGTCTTGTATTCGTGTAAAAATTAAGTATGTCATTTTAAAATTAAATTGATGTATTTTTGGTAAATAAAATTGTTTTCCCTAAATTTTTGGAATTTTATTTTGGTCACCATTTGCTAACAAACGATATCAATATACACTTTTTAGGGGTGCTTTTGCAGTACATTTTCTTGACGATTTTGCCGTACATTTTCGGGGCGATTTTGCAGTACATTTTCGGGGCGGTTTTGCGGCAAATTTTCACGAATGATTTTGCGGCACAGTTTCGGGGTGATTTTGCATTTTACCGTTTATTACATATGTTAGATTAATAAGACCACTTACCCTTTCAGCAAACGAAAAACCTTAGTTTAAAACTAAGAGCCACTAATTTGGCTTCTGTATTCTTAAATTCGGCTTCTCTAAAAAACTAGTAGACTACTAAGTATATTTCTAGCAACTCTAAAACGCAGTTCTCAACCGAGTTACCCTTGCGTAAATGGCTGTTACCCTGGCTAAGATGGCCTTATATACTTACCTTATTTGCTTGTTAAAAAAATAACTTCCTTGCAAATATTTGCTGCCAATATTTTTGTACACATTCTTTTACATCCTGGGATTGCACCACACTTCCGACACCAAGTGTTACGTCATAACATGTATTGTGCGGCATTAACTTAGAAAATTACGTATTGCTGAAAACTATGTAAGTAAAACATTGCATCAGCAAGATAGCTTAATTACATGCATATTTCTGTGATACTATAACGCCCGGATATTTTCTCAGAAAAATATTATCGAGACAGGCTATATCAACACATCACTCTCTTTTTAGCATGCCTGTATCATATTTAGGGCTGTCCTTTCAACCACTTAATTGAAATGCTAATTATAGACATTGCGTCTAATACACAGAGAAGCGATAATAACGTATTGCGCGAACATATCTCTCTTGGTTAATGATTAATTTGCTGATGAAGCCGAAATTGTACCTTAAACTTTAAAGACCTGCAGTTCAAACGCCAAAAGGTTATTTGGTCATAGAAGCTTCGTTTTAAAATTTTTATTATAGCTGCCATAGGGTTTATTTCAAGGTAATATACGGGTTTACAACTTTGGGGAATTTGTCGGCAATGTTACCTGCTGATCAAAACACGAGTTCATGAACTCACGGCGAGAAGGGAAAATATATCAACTATACTTTAAAACAGTGTACTGTAGAACTAGCCAGAAAAGTATCCATTTTACATTTATATTGATTAATATTTTTGTTGCGTAATAATCGGAGTTTTTTGTCACACTTGGGCGATCCTGCCTAAAAAGAACTTGATAATAAACTTAGAGTTGCTGCTTTTTCGAAGATTGAGCCAAACGTTTAACAATTGTGTCCATTAAAACAAGCACACATATCACATTAAATAAATGATACTGTGTTACTTTACTTTTTATCTTTTTAACATTTTCGACTGCGCAGTTCAATTTAGTAGTTTTCTTTGCCTTAAATAAAAAAAATGTTGCCCAGCACTGGTTTAAAATGAACCACAAGTGTTTTCTTCAACAATGAACTCTGATCGAACGTAATAAAGAATGGGGTCATGTAAGGGACATTTTAATGAGCTGTCGTGTTGTCGAATAGTTTGTGCGATTCATATACAGCAACAAATCTAAAAAACGTGTCTGTCAAAGAGGGTAGCACGGGTTCGAATTCTAGCCAACCGTAAAAAAAGGTAGGCCTATTACATGTTATATCGATACTGTAATACGGATTATATTTGATAACCAATCATTATTGTATGATTGCGTAATATGCCGGGTTCGAATTAGAAAGTTCTGCCGTAGTCTGCGCAGAAGTGCTTTGTTTGAAGCGATATGATATTTATGTTTAACCCCGAATGAGAAAATGCTGATTCAAATCTGTAATTTACTGAGATGTAACAATCTATTAGATTTGGTGGCTGCGTCCGTTGTATTTATTTAGTAATATCTTCAAATGACGTGTTTTATCGACTGTTCGCCTTGCCTTTCTTTCCTATTTTTGTGTCGTAATTTGTTTAATTTTGCCATTACTTAATACTGGGGTAAATAATTTAAAAAAATTAACTAATTTAAAGCGATTTTTTCTGAATGTGTTGTTTTATTTAAAATAACATGTGATATACGTATTTTTTATATTAAAACTATATTTCATTTTCATTAAAAAGTTAAAAGGTTTTGGGCCAAACTTTTTAATTTTATTAACAACGGTTATCATACGGTTGCAAACAAGGTACAAATGCATATAAAAACACTATTTTAACAGTTCCTTTTCCCGATCTAAAAGATTACAATGACGCTGCACTTTTCAATGAACCGTAACCGGCCCCACTGTGACCTAAAGTAACCTTTACAATCTTTAGTGTCACAGCTAAATTTAAAACTTATAGTTTTAAGTCGTTATATGAAACCAACAAAATGGGGTCATTTAAAGGAGGAAAATAAAGAAAAAGGGAAACTGCTCACTAAAACTGTATAATATAATAGTAGCCTACACCTGTCACAAACACCAATCGACAACTGACCCCAATCCTAACACATTTATCTTTATTTTGGTTTTAGTCATCGGTTTTTCCTCATTTTTTACTTGGCCCAATGTTTTATACAGTTGGTACATATGTTTACCGACTAGTTTGGTGGGTTGGTGCGTCGCCTTTCAGCCGAAAGGTTGTAGATTCGAAACTGGTCGCTAACGAGTGGGTTGTGTCTTCAAGTAAGGCACTTTATTGCTTGAACCTATTTGATTAATGGGTTCTACAACATTAAAGAAACGTGTGAATCATACATAACACACTGAAATAGCTCCATTAACCCGAGGGTGGGCGCGAGGTGATCAGATGATTACCCGTGTGTTAACTCTCTTGGTTTTCCCATTTATGGGGATAAACATTAATATCCTATCCTCCTCCCATATATGTATCGGTCGTGTTTAACATTCGGTCACACGACTGTACACTGTCTTCCGTCTTACCCAAATTTTATTTTTCCACACACAACTTATTGCTTGACGACGAAGTATTCCCGCTATTTTGGGAAATACTTATAGCGGGTTATAATGATAGTTTGGTTTAGTTTTTTTTGTTTTTCCCTAATAAAAACATGCAAGAGATTCTGTAAAAACTGGAAACCAGAAAAGACGGAAAACCGAGAGTCAGGTAAACACTTTTTGAATTTGGTGAATTTGAAGTTTATCGCCTACGCGATTTATCTCCATTATACCGACTATTCAACAACGTGTTTTAACTACTGTAGTTTTGCCATTTCATCTTTTCTTTTTTAAATAATTATACCATTCTTCTTTAATGTAATGAAAGAGAGAAAAAAACTAAACTATGTCCATGAACCTTTATTGGCCATGTGAACTAACGGTGTTTTGTGAAAGTTTCAATCCGGACACACAACTATCCCCTGGCTAAATGCGCATGCAAACTTCACGGTTCATTAAGTTTAGTTTCTGGAAATTATTTTCTTATAGGCAAAGTTTTGAAACCATGATGATGTAGTCCAGGAGTGGGCAACTTTTCTAGCCGGCGTGTCAGGTTTGGGAAAATGAAGTTCTTGGTGGGCCGGATTACTACATGGATAGTATTCAATATCTTAATTACACGGTATAGTTAGATACAGTCTGCGGGCTGGTCAAAATCCCTCCACAGGCCGGACCAGGGCCGTGGGCGGTATGTTGCCTATGTCGGGTCTACTTGCTAAAATAGGTTTTGTGTAGAATCCATATATATATATATAGGTCGTGTAAACTATTCAGTAACACGACGATATTATTTTTTTCAAATAAGAATAATAAGAGTATAACAATAACTAAGAAAGATACAATACACATGGTAAAGAATATATCACAATATTGATACACGGATTGACGACGAAGGCCTCGATCTAATAAGATCTTCGCTTAAAAGTCCCGAACTTTGTAATGCAGCCATTTGCCTTGCCGTCCTTTGTCGAAATATTGCATTAGCGCACCTCTGTAAAATGTATGTAGTTTTATGTTAGTTGTAAAGCATAAAGTTTAAAAAAAAACACTAGTGCCGATTAAAAATGAAACTACCAAAACGGGCCGAATGGTTAACGCGACAAAATGCATATACCACTTAATATAAAAAAACAAACGAAGTGACGAGCCCATCATGGTGGTGTGTCAGCATTAATAAATGTTGTCATTTGACTAACCAAACGGTGATCAGTACAAAAGCAGTAAAATGATATGTTGTGTTATTTATCAAACCAGTTAAAAACTGCACACCAAAATTAAGATTGTGACAGTTAGGTTATTGTGAGTTAGTTCAGGGGTTAAAATATATCAGTGTTGGCGCTGTGCTAAAATTAGTTTTTTAGTGGACAGTGTCCCGCTCCATGTATCCTTCCCCTTTCCTTTTTTTTAACAGTTGATCACAAGACTAAAAATATCGTGTCTACTTACGATCATAGCAATGCAAAAATCGTCATATCCTGTACAATTCGCTGCTTTTAACTTCCTTCGGATTTTATTTTGTTTCTTCAGCAGTTTAGCTGGTTTGCTTCTATCAGTGTCAATGGCATTGACGTTTTCAGCTGCTGGTATGCTGCCAGAAGGTACGAGCTGAAACAAAATCTTGTAACTAGAACCTTGGATAGGATAGGATACTTATGTTTATCACCTTAAATCGGAAAACGGAATGGGCGTTTATTACACGGGTAATCATCAGATCACTTTGCTTCCACCGTCTTGCTCGCACAACTGACTAGCTAATGATCAATTTCTAATCTGCGACCCTTTGGCTGAAAGGCGACACACTAATTAACCATGCCAATCAGTCATACAAAAAGGCTTTAATATCTCAACAAATACCCAAAAGAGTGTCAATCCCATTTTAGGGATACATTAGGAATTATCATGTTGTTAAGTTTAAACAAAATTTCAAATTCTTACTTGTTTTAAGATGCAACGTCTCAGGGCCCCTTGTACTTTATGATGATTTAGTTCCCCTGAGCAGGCACTATATCTCCACCTTCCATTCTCCCTTAGGGTGAACCCCCGTGTACACGAAGAGTCGACACTCCTCTTTGATATGCATTGAGAATAGTGACAAGCTGTTGTAGAAAAGTTTGGAATTTTAAACAAAGATAGAAAGGGTATGTGAACAGCAACATTCTTTAATAAAAAGACGCAGGATAAAATAGGATATTCATGTTTATTCCCGTGAATGGGAAAACCAAGAGGGTTAACACACGGCAATCGTCAGATCACCTCGCGCCCACCGTCACCGGAGCTATTGCAGTGTGTTGTGTATGATACACACGTTACTTAAATTTGGTCGAACTCGTCATTTTACTGAGTTCAGGAAATGTCCGTTACGTGCCTTACCAAGGACACAACAGACTAGCTAGCGACCAGTTTCCTACCTGCAACCTTTCGGTTGAAAGAGGACGCACTAACTCACCACGCTAATCGGTCGGACAAAAAGCAGACAACACTTATCAGTAGCCGTAAGTTGGATCGTATAAAACCAACCTATGGCGGCTGAGTCATTTGGCAAAGCACTACAGCGAAACATAGATCACAAAAACATCCCAATTACATTTATTATTGTAGTTTTCTGTCCATGTTCGAACGATCCTTTTTTCAATAACGGACATAAAACATAAATATAAGGTATTCTAGATTAACGGGTTGACCTAAAACAATATAAAAATAACAATCATATAAGACACACGCCAATAGCTTTAGTGACCCAAAGGACACGAGATTATAGCACGATAATCTCACGATTAAGTTTTAAGATTTCGGTACACTACGTAAAAGCTAACTGGCAGAATTTTCATTTTTGTATTTTCCCGGATAAATCTTATACAGTCGATAGCTAGTTTGGTTGTATACCTTGAGCAAGGCACTTAAAGTTGCAATTTCTTTTTATCGCTGTGAGGTTTAATGTCCACGTCATTTTTTCTCCATTATACCGTGTCTATTCACTGGCGTATTATAAATACCGAAGTTTTGCTGTTTTATTCTGTCTATCTGACTTTAATTAATTATGCCCTTTTTCCCTAATGTAACGAATTAACGAAACTATAAACTAACATACAATGCTAAATTTTAAACATCCCCTATTTTGTCTTTTAAATAAAATACTTTCCTAAACAAGGCTCCCAACCTTAACTTACCTTCGACAACTTGCAAAAACAGCAAAATAATCCAACAAATTTTCATGGTTGAAAGTAACTCCGGCGTGTACAGGTGGTGTTAGGTACAACTGCTTAGTGACCGCAAACATGTTTGTGCTAATACCACCTTGAGAAGGGTACCACCAGGCTATAAGTTTACGAGAGAATAGGTAATAAAACAATATCTTGTGTGTTATTTTGTTAGAAAATAAAACAGTGCTACGTTTTGATACACACTTCAAACACCACATGTATTATTGTATTATACCACAGCCACATGTATTATATTATACGATAGCTTAACGAAAACTCCAAAATTTTACGTAATCTTCATAAAAAAGTACAAAAAAAGATTGGAACCTAGTCTGGTAATGGGTTTTAACTAGAATAGTGACTGTGTCTTTATTATGTACAAAACATTGCAATAGATTGGAAACCGACGTTGGCGATAACGTAATCCAAATATTACCGTTGTAATAACTATGTTTTAGCATTTACAGGTATAAACAATTGTTAATATATATCGAGGTATTACTCACCAAAACAAAAAATTATAAAGCCTAAAAGGTGCAGAGTTCATTTAGCTCTGTAATAAATTTAATACGATTCAGCCTGTAATTAGTTTTAATGTGCTTGTAAAAATGTCTGTACCTTACCAGTCTGTGGATGAATCATGGATTGTAGGCGCTACTGCAAAATAAAACTGTAATGAGCGTTTATTTTACTACTACAGGTACTGTACTAGTAAATAAAGCATTGCTTACGTACAATGACGTAATAGGATAGGATAAGATATTCATGTTTATCCCCGTGAATGGGAAAACCTAGGGGGTTATCACACGGGTAATCGTCAGATCACCTCGCGCCCATCGTCGGGTTACCGGAGCTATTGCAGTGTGTTGTATATGATAGACACGTTTCTTCAATTTGGTAGAACCCATTAATCCGCTGGGTTCAGGCAATGTCCGTAAAGTGCCTTGCCCAAGGACACAACCGACTAGGTTGTAATAACAGTGACAAAACCACCATTACGTAACAATTGTCAAACAATCAGAGAATTTTGTAACAAATTTATTACCAAACAACCAAATTGTTTATAACTGTTTAAGCATGAAATACTATATAATAGTATAAGTAATAAAACAATGGTATTAGTCACAAAACAATTGTGACCAAAAACACAATTCGAAATTGTATGAATGAAGTATTTAATTTAAACAGCTTGTGTGCACTAAGTGAGGTGTGCTTGGGTTTATTTTATAGTGTCTACACTGGGGTAAATGCTCATGCCTGTGGATGTATCAGGTTAAAGCGGTAACACAGACCGAGAAGACATAACTTATGCAAGCGTATATGTTTTCTGCGACCAATTAATCGTAGCGAAGCTTTGAATAGAAATCGGTAAAACTTGCAAAAAAAGGGTTTCACTGGGCGAGGAATAATGTGCTGGCGAAAAAAATAACATGGCATATTTGATGCAAGTGTATATATTCGCTATGTACATTAATCCGTGGCGAAGCTTTCAAACCGCTCGAAAGCTTACAAAAATGACAGGCTGAATAACGCTTGGACTACAGAGATAACAGAAAAGAAAAAAAGAACTGCAAAAGAAAAAAATGCACTACAACCACACAGATCAAAACATCCATATATAGAGAATTAATTTAAGAAGTAGTATTTGCGCCACAATTTAATGTGTAGCATTTAAAAAAAAACCATTAATCCACTGGAACTATCAATGGTAAAGTCGGATACTGTTATGCGAAAAAAATCTTTCGTTTGTGGCTTCGTTACGTAATTACAGTCGCTTAAATAATGAGGTAACGACGGTGTGGGGTAAAGTATTTTTAGTCTCACCAGTTTATTTGTCAATGTTGCCCAATCATTAAATGCAACTGGAAAACGGGTGTAATTAGTCAAATAGATAGATGCCTGCCCATTTCGCTGTGTTTCAAACAAGAAAGGTACATGCAATTTTTTTTAAATAGTTTTAACATTTGTATATATATTTGCGCCACAATTTAATGTGTTGCATTCAAAAAAACCCATTAATCCACTGGAACCAAAAATGGTAAAGTTGGGTACTGTCGTACGAAAAAAATCTTTCGTTTGTGGGATGCATACGAGAGAACCAAATAACATGTCCTTTCACGACATCTAACGGTCGTTTTCATTTTATGTTGCTGCAAATAGTCGCATCAAACAAATGTAAAAATCCTGCATTTTTATATTTTAACGTGCTAGAACCTTGGCTTTTACCCAGAACGTTCTTCATATACATTGTGCGGTTTGTAGTTTTGATGGAACCGGTGAACCTACTTAAGAAAGCGGTATTTTTAGTGGCCCACTGAGATACAAAGCTTCACACTAAGTTTTTAGTTTGTAGGTTAGTGTTTTCATCCATAATTTTGCTTAAATGACCAGGTATAGTAACAAATTGGTGGAAGAAAATCATTAGTATGATTTACTCTAAATTGGTATAGGATAGGATATCCATGTTTATCCACGTGAATGGGAAAACCAAGGGGGTTAACACACGGGCAATCGTCAGATCACCTCGCGCCCATCGTCGGGTTACCTGAGCTATTGCAGTGCGTTGTGTATGATAGATACGTTTCTTCAATTTAGTAGAACCCATTAATCCGCTGAATCCAGGCAATGTCCGTTAAGTTCCTTGCCCAAGGACACAACCGACAAGCTAGCGACCAGTTTAAACCCACAACCCTTCGGCTGAAAGGCGACGAACTAAACAGCCAGACTAAGCGGTCGGACAAGAACATGATCGCGACGTGATATGACACGCAACCTTCCGATTATATAAACCATTCTTGGAAAAAGCGTGCGATATAATTTATTTTAGTTATTTCAAATATTCGCGTTAACTTCGCGGAGGTTAATTTTGTTTTACTGTCCGGAACTATACGCGTCAGAAGGTTATTTCGGGAGCCATTTTTTCTTTAATACCTAATTTTTAGGGAAACCATATAAACTTAAAAATGGATCGATTTATTTCTTTTTTAAAATTTTAGGTGGTATAATATCCCTTGCAGTATGAAATAATTGGGAAACAATTAAAGTATTTATTACACTTAACTTACCATGTGATTAGTTTTATCTGCTAGAATGTTTGCTAAAAATACTATTTATGGTTTGTTTTGATTTTCCCAATTTCTTTAAACATCTAGCTTTTCGTCAAAAATGCCCAATCATTAATTGCTAATACAAAACGGGTGTATTTAGTTATATACATGCCTGACAAATTTCGCGGTGTTTCAGACACAAAATGTGTGGAAACTCATAAAATTATTTAAGAATTTTAGCATTTGTATATATTTTTGCGCCACAATTGAATGTGTTGCATTCAAAAAAAAACATGAATCCGCTGGAACTACCAATGGTGAAGTTGATTACTGTTTCATTAAAAAAATCTTTCGTTTGTGGGATGGTTGTGGAGTAAAGAAAACTTCTTAAAACAGTTAGCGTTTATCTTTTTACGTTGCTGAAATGTTAAAACTGATAGTATGGAATCAAATTAACGTAATTTAACTCTTGCTGTTTCACAACGTAAGAACAAACAAGAAAATAATATTATATATTTCTGCGCCACAATTTAATGTGTTGCATTCAAAAAAACCCATTAATCCACTGGAACCCTAAAAGGTAAATTTGGTTATTATTCTCATACAAAAATCTTTCGTTTGTGGCTTACTGGTTAACAAACGAAATGACACCAGGATCAGCCGAAATTAATCTCATCCCAACTAACTTTTTAGCTCGGCGAGTCTTCCATTATACAGTTAAATCATGAATTGTAGTAACGGTATCAATCATGAATAAGCAGTAACGATATCGGGGAGAATTTATAAGTCAGATTACCTCTCTTGTCCATATTACCTCGCCATTAATGTAACGCGTATGTCTACTTGTTCGTGTTATACCGTTTAGGATAGGATAGGGTAGGATATTCATGTTTATCCCCGTGAATGGGAAAACCAAGGGGGTTATCACACGGGCAATCGTCAGATCACCTCGCGCCCATCGTCGGGTTACCGGAGCTATTGCAGTGTGCTGTATATGATAGACACGTTCCTTCAATTTGGTAGAACCCATTTATCCGCTGGGTTCAGGCAATGTCCGTAAAGTGCCTTGCCCAAGAACACAACCGACTAGCTAGCGACCAGTTTCGCACCTGCAACCTTTCGATTGAAAGGCGACGCACTTAACCGCTAGACTATCTGTCGTTTATATACTTATTCAATTTTTCTTTGTTCCGGAAACAAATAGTTCCGGAAACCCAAATGTATTTAGGAGACAATTTGATGATTATCGTGTTATAACTCCGCTTTCTACATATGGGGAAAATAATAACTATATCAACACTAGATCCAGCTGACATTTATACTAATGTCCGTCGATTAAAACGTCAGTCGTTACCTCAAAGGTTGCTGGATTAAAACCAGCCACTGGCTAATCGGTTATGCCCTCAAGGTAATCCGATAATGTCCTGTGTGCTAACTTTCCTGGTTTTTCAATCCAGGAAGATAAAATATGAACTATCCTACCAATAATCCAAATACGCTATGAGAAATCTTACTATTACCCGTGTGATAACTCGCCTGCTTTTCCACTCAAAGGAGATTAAAACATGAACTGTCCCATTGCCAACCAGCCAAGGACTTGGAAAATAAAAGGTGAAAAAAATAAGTGATGTAGCAATGCACTGCATACAATTTGTACAGCAGTGGGTTTAGCGGTCACGTCTTCGGTTTAGCGGCCACGTCTAATTATACTAAATTTTAAATTTTTGCTTTTTTAGACGTGTTCTAACGACTGTCGTTTGGCCTTTTTTTTTGTTTTCCAATTTTTCATCAATAGTCCTGCTTCATGTTTTCATCGTGGAAACAAAAAATAAACTAAACACTCGACAAACCTGTCAAACGAACACCAACCACCGAAATACACGATGTATTATCTTTCAACACGTTTATTGCAATAAATATCCGAGTAACAATCTTAATCACATCAATCTCACCAATGTGCTATAACGTATATGTACAAAATGGCGTCCACGAGAAAATACCGATTCTTTAAAACGTCTACTATTTACAAAAAGTGCAATTTGACCCAATGCTGTCATTCTCTGTGAGTTATACAGTTCCTTGTACGCTTTAGAAACTATGTACATGGGGGGGGGGGGGTATGCTGAAAAAGGCAGAATTTGCCTTTGGATTTCAAGCTTATTGCTAAATGGCAAGATCAGAAAAAAATTAAACCGAAACGTAAGTTAACGCTTTAAATTAGGTTAAAGTTCGAGTTTATATTCTATAACAGCTGCTAAAACTAGGTTCACACAAAAAATAAAAGGCACACATCTGTAAAGGGCGTCAATAAAAGGCGAAAATAGTGGAAACAGTATGGAGACTAAAATTATGGAAATTTTACCTTTCACTAACCTTTTAATAGCATTGTAGTCTGCTAATGATTTTTAACAAACCCCGTTTTGATTTTACCAGTTCCATATTTTCGCCTTTTATTATTCACCATTTGTAAATAGGTAAAACAACAAAATATATGCATCTATACAGTGGAAGGCAGGAAATCTATGTTACAGCGAATCTTAGGTAAATTAATTTTAGGCCTTGAAACTGGGAAAACGACACTGATTATTTACAACAAAAACACTCGACACGGATATTGCACTTAAAAACAGAGGCAAATTTCAACGAAAATATTGCACGAAGGAACACTTAAGGTAACAAGACAGTGAAGTACCGTAGAAAGAACATTCATAGGTAAACGTTTAAGACTGCAACGCGAAAATTGACACAAATATATATTTTGCTCTGTGAAACCCTATAGGAACTTAGGTAAAGGGAAAGAGGGAAGGCACACCGTCAACAAAAGTACAGTGTATAGTATTTACAGTTAGTTCTACCGCAGCGTATAGTTTTTAAAGGTTGTTGTACCGCAGTGTATAGTATTTACAGATAGTTTTACCGCATGCAAGGAAATTTGCACTAGAAATAAAGCTGGGTCCATATATACAAGCTCGGCGGTGGACAAGTGTACGTTTCTATATAAGTGTACGCTGATGTGCCTTGTAAGCATAGACACTTGTCCACCGGCGCGAAATAGGTGTATGGACCAGGCTTTAACTAACGATTTTTTTACGGGCAACGCTAAAGGGAGGAAAGCGGGAAGGAGGGAAACTGCTAACCAAAACTATGGAAATTATTTTTAACCCTTGCCTAACCACTAATCTTAACCCCAGAACTAACCCTAACTCCAACCCCATGTTTAAAACTAACTCTAATGTCATAATAATTATTTTATTGTGCAATTTCCCTTCTTCCCGCTTTCCCGCTTTCCCTCCTTTTAGTTTTCCCCATTTTTTACACTTCACAATCCGGTGAGGCTATCGGCTGTCTGCACGTTCACGTACAAAGTACCGGGAAAGCGGGTTGGGCGTTTCCAGTTGTTCTTGCCAAAGAGCGGCACAGGAACGGGTTGTACCTGCATCTCCACGTTGCCAGAGATAGTGCCTTGCCCGATGAATGTGTCGCAGGCGAGGCCTTCGTGGTACGCCTGTGGTGCATGGTACATTATAATATATTGGATATTCATGCTTTATCTTCGGGAAAACAGAAGGTAGAGTTATCACACGGGCAATCGTCCGATGCATGGTGCGTTCGGTGGGATGGGAGAATCATGGTTTATATTTACGAAAAACGCAGAGGTCGTTATCACACGGGCAATCGTCAGGTTACTTGTTGTCTTTAGGGAAAGCATGTAGCAGACATTGCCTGAGCCCAGTGGATTAATAGAGGCTCTAAATTAAAGAAACGCCCCAATCATATACAACACACTTCAATAGCTCAGGTATTCCACCAGAGGCGCGAGGGGTGATATAATGATTGGCCGTGAGATAACTTCCATTGAATTTTGTACGGTCGTGTGGCCGAATGGTTAGCGCGACCGATACATATACCGACTCATATATATAAAAACGGGCCAAGTAACGTAAAAAAACTCCCATTCAATTTTTCATTAACAAGAAAAAAAATGAACATTCTATTCTAAATTTAAACTTTATGTAAATTAAGTAAAAAACTACAACCTTGTATATTAATATAAAATGCGTTGTTTAGCACAAAAGATTTAGGAGTTTTCACAACTATCAGCATAAGGTTGCGATTTTTCCAATCAAGTCAGCAAACCTATTTCCCCGGCATCGGTGCTCTAGTTACCGGGCGCGTTTCAAATTTACCTTGAAAACAACAGGCATGCGTGTCTCCTTCCTATAGAAGATAGCTCCAGCGTCGAAATAGGGGTCGCTGTTTTCACGGAAGGTTTTCGAGCGAACTGTTACGCCCTCGCACGTCATAGAGACGTATACGTTGCCCACTGGATTAGTGGAAAACATGTCGGTTAGGTTCGGTTATACAAGGGTGTTGTATAGAATCACTGCATCTTATATACTTAATACAAACCATTAATCTTAAGACCTAAAAACCAACCCTAAATAGTTAACCTTACATCTCATATATTTAAACCAAAAACACTTGAATTTAAGAAAACGCTCACAAACAGGTGAAATTAAGCCCCACCTAATCAGGTCCACATAGTTGAAATTAAGTCCTATTTATTCAAACGCAAACAGTTAATTTTAAGCACTATATATTCACCTCAAAAGTGTTAAATTTAAACTTATATATTTAATCCCAAACAATTATATTTAAGTCACATAAAATCAAACCTAAAAAGACAAAATTAAACCCAGTATATTTAATCAAAACAGTTAAAATTTAGCTCTATTTAATCAACTTTAGACAGTTAAGCTTTAGCCCCGTGTATTTAACCAAGCAGTTAACCATGATGCAAAGTAGAATGTATATGAATGCACTTATGTTAATAATCAATTTATCGTCACCTAAAAGGCAAATTTTGAAGATCCCTTTCATTGATGTTTTTAAGCATAAAACAAGGATTTGTAAGAAAGCAACATAAAAACATAAATCTAATATACC
>CH002270.1:886722-897135 GCA_000149265.1 Ciona savignyi | reverse complement strand
TATAAAAAAATGTATTTTATTAACTAGACCTATATAAATATAAAAACACCAAAGTAGGTACTATTTTTACTACATGGGTGATTCTTACATTTTTATGGATTTTGTCTACACTATTAAAATGTAAAATACTGCATTTTCGAAATCACAAGTTTTCTAAGGTAATCAGTTGGTAAGTTTATAGACATGGTGTCATACAGTCAAATATATTTAAAACGCTTTTACATTCCCTGTTCATATGTTTTAAATCGCTAATTTCTGTGACTTTTGAATATACTTAATAATTTCCCAACCCCTGATTCAGGAGACATATTGATTTTTATGTGTCGCACAAAGTCACTACATTACTTGAGAACCAACGCAGATTTCCACGTAATCGTAATTTTTCACAAAGAATTAATGTCAATAACATTACACTGAAGATCACATTTACAAACGTTTTAATATTTCTAATGTTAAAACTCTAAAGTTCTGTGATTTAACTTTAAAATGTTCTGTATGCGGTTTCTAAACCCACCTATACAATTTTTTTTATTTTACTCTCTACAGACTTCCCACAAAATATTTGAGTTGGAAGTTAAAACGGTGTTGATTACAAACAAAAACAACCAGGCTTTGGCAGCCATGTTTAAATATACCAAAAGTGAATAATTGATTGGATTTTAGACATGTTTTAACGACTGTCGTTTTGCCGCATTTTTTTTAAAGGTCCTGCTTCATGTTTTCGTTAAAACAAATAATAAACTAAATTAAACTAAACCTTGGCGAGCTAAGTAAAAAATGCTTAGTGTGCGGATAAAACTGGTGACCTTCTGGTTTACAACTGCCGCTCTAAACTGTTCTACTATGCAGTAGCTAGAATTGTACATTCCAAAACCAAAATTTGATTTTAAATAGGAAATCATTTTTTAGAATACAGAATCAGTTTTCCTCCAATTTGAAATTTGGTGCTTAAAGAATATTTTTTATAACTATAACACATTACGTTTACATACGTCTTGGTACAAAACGAAACAACTAACGCAGACGTACCTGAATTTGAAAACTCCAGTGTAGGTTTGCGGCTTCATTGCATTCCACTCTTGTAACATGGGATCGGGTACAACCTGAATTGGGTCAATTTATCATGTGGTGCAAAAAGAGGTCAAATATTTAATAGTTTTTGGGGGATTTTATTTTTCAAAGATATAAATCCAAAATCGAAATTAAAATCAGAAAATTTGTTTTGTTTTTTTTATAATGTTTGTTGTATTAATTTTAATTATAATCGAAATTAATGTGACTAAAACGCACATAAAATTTGGAAAAATCATCTTTCGTGTCTTCAGAAAAAATTACTTTTAAATAATTGTTTAGATTACAAAAAGTCTTCGGCAATCTTGGAAACAATAACTTCAGATTTTTTGTCAGTGATTTCAAAACATTGTAAAGCAAGTTTAAACTACTGTAAAAGTGTTTTTCAAATCTTTAGCTAACCTTGTGTACACAGTCGAGTAGCTGGAGCTATTGAGGTGCGTTTAATGTTCGTAATAACTAACTGTCAATTTTAATCGATTAAGGCAATTTGTGTAAAGGGACATTCCCAAGGCCACAACCACTCAAAAATCAACCAAACCATATCAACATCATTAAAAAAAGAAACGCAACCCACCCGCTTCCAGAAGTCTTCATGGTTAGCGAGAACGGAACACGCAGCTACAAACGCGGGGCTCCCGAACTCCCCTGTCGTCAAATCCATCGAAGATGTGCCACCCACCACCAGATGGGGCTCATTGCAAAGCATCTGCGACAGGCCAATAGAGCATTAGGATATGTTTGGTACGGTCATTTGGCCGAATGGTTAATGTGGACGATATACTAGACTTTAATGCAAAAATATGGTTTTACCAACAAGCCCATCATGGGTTCGAAACTAGGCCCAGTAAAAAAAAGAGTATTCAAAAGTTATAGTTGTAAGGTCTTGTGGCCCAGTGCTTACTAAATAAAAACGGTCTTAACAACGAGCCCAACACAGGTTCGAAATTAGGCTCAGTAAAAAAAGAGTTTTCAAGTTTAACAGTAGTAAGGTCGTGTGGCCCAATGGTTAGCACAAGAGATATAAATAGCAACTATACAAAAACAGTCTTAGGGAAGAGCCCATCATGAGTTCAAATCTTAGCTCGATAAAAGAAGAATGTGACAGTTTTGTTCCTTTTACAGCAACTGGTAAGCCAACGTCGCACAATTGGGTGAAATTGACTTAAATATTGTAGAAATAATGTATATTTTACATTATTTCTAATGTATATTTTAAGTATGGTTGTAATCAGATACTCCTTGTACGCTCCTAAGATTGTCAATTTTTAAATCAAGATATGAATTCAATTCGAATAAAAAAAATTCCAGAATGATTTTTTAAATCTACCAATTCGAAGTGCTCATAACGGAATAAGTTTTTCATTACAAATTGAAAAAAGTAATAGAATTTTTCTCTTTTTACAGGTAATAGGGACGATGATTATAATTAAGAATTACAATTATTCATCAAACATATATGTTTTATTTTGTGAATTTAATCTGTAACAAAAGATGTATTTTTTATAATAAATTCTAAATAAATTAGTAATTCTGGAATATTTATAGTATCTAAACTGTTATGGACAAAGGCATCCGCATATGTGAAGTTGCCCCACTTTTCCTACCAAGGTTAAAATGCATATGTTTGAAAATGATGCTAGAGTGCAGATTGTACATCCTTTCTTTTATGAAGTCTAGTTTTCCTGACAGGAGTAAGGAAAGCAGCCAAACTGCAGAAATTTTTGAACACAAAATACCCGTCATTAATCAAGTCACCTTACGTTCTAGTGTTTCAACCTGACTTAGGTACAGGCACTGTACACATGAATCATGGTTTTCCCAAGATGTGTAAAACAACAGTCGCTAAAACATTCATCCGATAACCTTGTGCCCACAGTCGAGATGATTATGAAAGATCTATTTAATTTGATAGCCCAAACACGGAAGGGAGTTTAACTTAAAAATCTTCTGATGCCAGTTTTAATACGGCCTTAACAACTTTATCAAAGTAGAAAATAAAAAGATGGAAGAATTATTTATTAATAAACCCCTCGTCCCCTCCCTTTTTTATTATCGTTTTACTAGCTAAGTTTCCATCCTATGAAAACGCCACTAAAAACGTTTTTTATATATATGGGATGCTATATGCATTGGCCATGTTAACCCAGGAGTGGGCAAATTCTCTAGTCAGCAGCCCAGATGTGGGAAAATGAAGTCCTTGGTGGGCCGAATTATTACATGAATAGGCTAGTATTTAATATCTTAACCACATATTTTTTTTACTAATGCAAGGACCACATCACAGGGTATGGTTAGATACAGTCTGCGGGCCGGGTAAATCTCTTCATGGCCTGGACTCGGCCTGCGGGCCCGAAGTTGCCTATGTCTGTCAGTCATAAGACCTTCCAAATGAACCCCCTCATATAGCATTGGGGATCATGGGTTAGATTTTTTATTAAATTATATCATATTTCAGCACCATGTTTCTTCCCTTATTTTACTACCGATAGCCATAATTGGATTCTTGGACACAGCAAAAAAATTAAAAATACTACGTACATTGGGCCTGCACCACTTTAACCCTTGCACAGTTTTATCTTTGAGAAATAAAGCTGCATTGTCTGGTAGGAATTCCGGGTCTTCAAATATTTCCCCAGTGCTGAGACATTGCTTGCGGATATCCGAGAAGTTTTGATCCATAAACTTTTCCACGCGGCTTTGATTGAAATCCATTTTAAAAGCACACAGTCAAATCTCTATAGAAAATTGTTATTAAGGCATTTATGAAAACACTATTACATTAGTCAAATAAGGGGGGGGGGGGGGACTCAAATGGGGAAAAGGGGGAGGGAAACTGCACATCAAAAGAAACATTATACGGTTAGAGTTAGTATTTGGGCAGGGGTTAGAGTTGGGATTAGTTCTGGGAATGTTATTACTGTTTTGGGAAGGGTTAGAAGTAGCTTGAATACTGTTAATAAACAGTTTCCCTTAGTACCCCTTTCCCTCCTTTTAGTGTTGCCTCAAAGCTCAAACCAATGTGCAAAACTAGTTTTTGCTTTTCGATGAAAATGCTTTTTTAACCAAAGCGGACACACTTTGATTCTACGTACTCTTGATACGGCAGTGTCCTACGTACGCCTGTATTGAATTTTCAAAAATAAAATTTTCCGTAAATTTATGCTAATAATATAAGTATAAAAGCCTGCAAAATATGTTTGGTCTATTTATTCATTGGTTAGCCAATAAACCACATTGAAGAACGAAAACAGAGTATTAATCAGGCTAAATGTCTTCTGCGTACCTTCAATTAAACCGGTCCTTCAGCGTTCTGTCTACACTGACGTCTGCTCGTGCTGATACAGTTTGTTGTGATTGAAGCACGTGGACTTGTTTACATCCAGAGCGCCATCTAGCAAGTAAATATTACAGTTTAAATAGACGTTGTAGGTCGTGTACTTTTTATACAGACTCGCTTCTTGAAGGCCCAAACTGTAGTACGGCTGTGTGGCCAAACGACTAGCGTGTCCGATTGATTTACAGGATTATATAAAAAGTTCTGGGGGCCAGGTCCATTAGGGTCTTTAAACTCCCCCTCCTCCAAAAAAGACCCAAACACCTTAGAGTCGTACGGCTGAATAGTTAGCGCGACCGATTCGAGCCCACCGTATGGTGACCGGGGTTATTCCAGCGGAGATATATAAACAGGAGATTATCTCTTGTTTATAAATCTCCGATTCCAGTGTGTTGTGTATATTTCTGACGTCCCCTTAATTTGGTAGAACCCTTAAATCCACTGGGTTTGGGCAATGTCCGTTAAGTGCCTTACTCAAGGACATAACCGACTAGCTAACGACCAGTTTCAACCCTGCAACCTTCAGTTAAAAGGAGACGCACTTGCCCGCCAAGCTAATCAGTACGTCAAAGTGGGCGCGAGGTGATCTAACGATTGCCTGTGTGTTCACCTCAATAGTTTTCACATTCACGGGGATGAACACGAATATCCCATCTTTACTTAGGCAACTTAGAAATGGGTAAATGTTGAAACTTGCTTTCTTTAAAGTCGTCTTTAAAATTTTGTTTCGATATAAAGAGAAAGTTTGCCTGCATCGAGTTTTATTACCTAGGCTAAAACTTGAAACCCCAAACTGTTGACCTAATTAATACTTCCCTTATTTGTATTACAAAATACGACAGAACACATGACACAGTTTTTGGAACTTGTCCGATTATATTTTAGAAATATCAATTTCCATGGAAAATTTGAAATTTCAATTTAAACACAAAATGGTTGTTGGTAGCGTCGTCGTGGTTTGTTCCGGGCCGGGTATGACGTCTATTCGTTCCCACCGAGTTTGTCTGCCAAGTTTTGCCCGTTCATTCTCTCACCTGTGCAATAAATGTATTTTGTTCTTTTTGTATGGTCTATATACCGCTGCTGGTAGATATCATGTCTTAATCATTACCTGTAAATAATGTAGTTGTTCTTTTTGTATGGTCTATATACCGCTGGTAGATAATATATCTGTTGCGCAAACCGTTAGGTTCAACTAATTTTTTTAATTTGATTAATGTAAGGTGTAACAGCATGCCATTTTTTCTTCACTATACCGTGTCTATTGACTGACCTTTTTTAACTACTGTAGTTTTGCTGTTTTATCCTGTCTATCTGACTTTAGTTAATTACGTAATTTTTCTTTAATGTAACGAAGAAGCGAAAAAAATTACAAAACCAAACTACCCTTGCACACCGTAGGGTGAGAGAGGGTAATCTATATTTATCGGTTTCCTATGGCAGGCACAACACACAATGAACTTACCTTCATCTTTGTCTTGTTGAATTGCTCCGTTATCTCTGTAGAAAAAATGTTAAAGTCAAATTTTTACTAAAATCACAAATATTATATGCCCTTTACGAAAATTAGACTATTGTAATTGGTTATCTGACGATTTAAAACATTTAAACCGTTCACGGGAAAAACATAAATATTCTATTAATAACATTATTATAATTATTGATTAAACTTTTTAAACAAATTACCTTCGATCAGATTTTAGTCGGGTAGAATATGGAACACGAAAAGAAGTATTATAGCGAAAAGGAGTCCGTCGCCGCCTACAGTTGAACATAAAGCTATCGGCCAGTTGGGCCAAAACCACGAGAATACAAACTACAAACATAATCTTTGTATTCATGTTACCGGCCTGTGTACAATACATATATATGCCCATCATATTCGTCTCGTCTTATATACTTTCATAACCAGGAAGTCAGTCTTTGTACATTCTAAATGCGTCCAGTGTACGTAAGTATAGATGCAGCGTGTTTCGCAAGCATTGCAAAAACAGCTTAGCTCAGCAAAAGCTGATTTTATTATTTTGCAATTTTGCAAAAGAGGGTAGTAAGCAATACGCAACCAGGAAATAATAGTTTTCAGGAACCGTATTGTTTTCGTCACAAAATCATAGAACACACATAATTATTATGAAATCACATATAGTAATCTTCATTGCGCGTTTAGCTGATTGGCATAATAATTAACTTTAGGATGGGATAAGATATTGGGGTTTATCCCCGTATATGGGAAAATGCACGGGGCATTAACGCACGGGCAATACCCGTTAAGTGCCTTGCCCAATGACACAACCGGCTAACTTGCGACCGGTTTCAAACCTACACGCCTTCGGCTGAAAAGCTAACCTGAACTATGTTGTTGTTTTAAAAAGTATATCAAAATTATTTTTTTTTATCAAATGGATCAATCAAAACTATAAATTAGTCTGTAGCATATCACTGTTATGTTACTAATACCGCACTAATATTAACAAAACATTAGCAAAAGAATGGACTGAGAATAGCCCTGGATTTATAATCGACTCCCTTGTTTATTTTGCCACTACACCTTTTCGCCTCCCGTCATTTAGGATAGGACATTCATGTTTATCCAAGTGAGTGGGAAAACCATGGGGGTTAACACGCGGGCAATCGTCAGATTACCAACAAGGGTTACCGGAGCTATTGCAGTTTGTTGTGTATAATTGAGACATTCTTTAACCTAGGAGAAGCCATTAATTCACTGGGTTCAGGCAATTTCCGTGTAGTGCCTTGTCTAAGGACACAACCGGCTAGCTAGCGTCCAGTTTCGATCTAGAAACCCTTCAGGCGAAAGGAGTCGCACTCAACCACCATACAAACCGGTGGGACCAATTTTGGTGGTGCCACGTTGTAGACGCAGCCAGTCGAGAAATTTCTTTGAATTTGCTACTACAGAACACATGACACAGTTTGTATAACTTATCCGATAATATTTTAGAAATATCAATTTTCCATAAAAATTAGAAATTTAAATTTAACACGAAAAAACAACAAACTTGTTGCCGGTAACATCGCCATGGTTTGGTGTGGAGCTATTTCAGTGTGTTAATTGTGTATTTAGACGTTCCTTTAATTTGGTAAAACCCAGTAATCCGCTGGGTTCAGGCAATATCCGGTAATGGCCTAGTTCAGTGGTCGGCAACATGTGACTCTTTTATCCTTCTAATGCGCCGCTTAATAATTTTATTTCTACTGAAGCAAGCGCGCTTAGTAATTTTAATACCCATGCATATAGGTAAAACAAATATGATAAAACTCATGTCTTTATCTTACACAGTGTTGTTTTCCTTTTATTGCGAAAATACTATTAGTTTTGCGGCTATCTGTGATTTTTAATTTATGAAATATCGGTTAAAATGGCTCTTTTAAATGCAAAAGGTTGCCGACCTTTAGTATAGTTCTACATAGCTTATGTTTTATACAGTTTGGTAATAGTATGCAAAAGTAAGTGTTACGTCACGGTGACTAAACAATAGCGTAACCCTTGGTCAAATATTTAATAATGTTTATTTATTAGTTATAAAATCAGTCTTTAAATTACCGGTGAAATATAATTTTAAATTAGAAATAATTTGGGCTAGTTTTGAAATATAAAAACCAAGTTTTTTTCTTAACACTGCATGTAAAATGAATTTTGTATGCAGTGTTATTGAAGTAGCTGCCCAAAATAATGTTTTCAGTTAATTCTACTTCGTCCTTGTGTTTGCTGCGTGGTGTAGATTGCATATAAACAGAAATCATGAAAGAGTTGGAAGTAAATAAATCAAGCAATCGAGGTTAGTATTGGCTGTTCGTATTAAACCTACAATTTGTTAATTTTAATGATTTATATACTGTTATTTAGTCATTTGTTTTGGGGAATAATCATTTTTTAAGAATACATCCTAACTGATTTTTAACCAAATTATAGCGTATTTTTACGAATGCATCCTAACTGATTTAAGAATACACCCTAACTAATTTTAAATTAAATTATAGCGTATTTTTACGTGTCTTAAATTTCCAGTCGAATAGCTAAATCGTTAACTACAGGCAGCCGAAGGGGCTGGCTATACAGTTGTGTCATTGACCTTGTATAATGCATTTAGCGGATGTAGCTTAAACCAAGTTGATTAATGGGCTCCATACAACACCAATCGGTAACTCCAGTATTCCGACGGCGGGCGTGAGGTTATCTGACGATTGCCTGTGTAATAACGCCGCTCGCGTTTTCCCATTCACAAGGAAATATAGTCCCATTGGAATATGCATGTTTATTCCATGGAAAAAGGCAAGGTAATCTGACAATTGCCCGTGTTATGGCTCCCTTTGCGACTTTCCATTCAAGAGAATAAGCATGAACATCCTATGCTATTTAACTAAAATATTCTTTACGTAGAATCGGGAGAAAGAGAAAATAAACCAACATCAATTTTAAATCATCGGAAAACCAATTCCAGACGGATTATTGCAATAATTGGCTCTGCAATACTCTTCGTGGGAATATTAGCGTTGGTAATAGTATTAGGTAAATCTTAGCCTTAAGCCTATCAACTGTCTCTGGTTTGACCGTTACTGCTATATTAAGATTTCGAGCATGACGTAATTCATCGGGGTAATTTGCTTAGTTATACCTGAAGCGGTTTTCTGCATACGCGGGCTCATACAATTGCACAGTCGTAGTTATGGGATGAAGCTCAGATTAATTTGTTTTTTTGTAAGTGTCAGTTTCGATCCCAACATCGGGTGGTTGTTTTTTGTAAATATGGTTCGGTCGAGTTAACCATTCGGTCACACGTGCACGTTCAGCTCAAATGTGCTGGGTCGAATTCACTGTTAGACAAAACACTTACCGGGCATAACATTTGTTTTAACAAAAAACTGTAGAAATGTAACTATTGTACGTGTTTAAGGTAACCCTTTGAATGCCTTTGTTGCAACAATTCGCCGTTCTCGTCAAATGTCCCATCATCTTCCAATGTCTGACAGTTTAGTTAAGTGGGTGAGTGCATGGCCCTTCAGTCGACGGGTTTCTGGTTCGAAACTGGTCGGTAGCTAGTCGGCTGTGTCGTTGGGCAAGGCACTTAACAGACATTGCGTAAACCCAGTGGGATAATGGGTTTTGCTAAGATTGAAGGAACGTTTCAATTATGCACAACACACGCGTGGTAATCTGACGATTATGTTAACCCTGTCCGTTTTCTAATTCACGGGTATAAACAAAAATATCCTATTCTAAATATTGCAGTTATTCCCGCCGATACCGAACAGTCGGCTTACGAGGCGGAGTTGAAGTATTTCAGTGGGGAATCCCCCATCCCGCTATTCTCCGGAGCTCTTCGGATCGAGAGCTTGGATGGATCGGATCTTCTATGGGACGAAACGATGCGAGATGCTGAAGATCCGAAACGACAAAGTATATCAAAATCTTTGGCTATAAAGGTAAAAGATTACAACATAAGATATGCGGTACCTCTAAATACTACAGGACCGCTTGGAGCGCTTGGATCGCATGGAGCGCTTAAATCGCTTGGATCGCTTGGAGCGCTTGGATCGCATGGAGCGCTTGGATCGCATGGAGCGCTTGGATCGCTTGGAGCGCTTGGATCGCATGGAGCGCTTGGATCGCTTGGAGCGCTTGGATCGCATGGAGCGCTTGGATCGCTTGGAGCGCTTGGATCGCATGAAGCGCTTGGATCACTTACTATACTTCGTACTTACAAAAGTCAAGATATTAATGTTAGGGTTGGGGTTAAAGTTAGTTCTGGGGTTGAGATTAGTGTTTGGGACAGGGTTAGAATTACTTTCCATAGCAATCTAAGTGATCCAAGCGGTCCAAGCGATCCTGTAGTATTTAGAGGCACCCTAAAATATGTACTATTTAACATTAAAAATAGGTTCGTAACCTTATAGGATAGGATAAGATACTTATGTTTTATCCCGTAAATAGGTGAACGAAAGGAGTTTAATCACACCGGTAATTGTTAGATTATCTCGCGCTCATT
>CH002270.1:815225-880199 GCA_000149265.1 Ciona savignyi | reverse complement strand
CGGTATTTTAACATTGGTTTTTTTTTTCTGGTTAAAACGAAATGAACAAGTGGTTTTTTTATGAGTTTTATGGGTAAACTGAGTTAATAAGTGGTATTTTGATGATCAATTACTTTACATATTCTCAGTTTATAATTTTTGCTCCAAACCAAAGGCAGACCCCTACATGTGTACTTACTTAATAGGTTTTAACAGGAAAACTAGGTTAATGGGTGATATTTTAATGTTTTTTTAACGTTTTTTTGTCCAGACAACTTTTCAATATCTGGCTAATCTCATCAATGGTAGTAAAAGTCAAACCAACCAACACATTGTGAGCTTTTTCCTTTGGCATGACAATTTACGGACATTACTTCAACCCAGTTATTTAATGAAAGTACAACACTATAAACATCTTAATCATTTCGAACTTGCTGCTATAGCTCCGATAACCTATGTCCGGCAGATTCGTCTAGTGGTTAAGTGGTTACATGTTGCTATACTAATGAAACAGCCCATTTAAAAACTGAAAACGCCTATGATAATTGGTCGATTATTTTTGAGAAAATTGGGTTTTTTCATTACCAGAGAGAAAGATGAATATCCTATCCTAATCTCATCCTAGTGTAATAACGCTCTAAGCATTTGCATTTTACAAGGATAGGGGATATGGTATAGGGATATTCATGTTTATCCTCGTGAATGGGAAAACCAAGGGGGTTAACACGCGGTCAATCGTCAGATCACCTCGCGCCCATCGTCGGGTTACCGGAGCTATTGCAGTGTGTTGTATAATTTAGATATTCCTTCAATTTGGTGGAACCCATTAATCCGCTGGTTTTAGCCAATGTCCTTTAATTGGTTTGCCCAATGACACAACCGATTAGCTAGAGACCAGCCTCGAAGCTGAAACCCTTTGGTTAAAAGGCGACGCCTTCATGACCCACCAAGCTAACCAGTCGAATAAACACAAATGTACAATCCTGATGTCAATCTATTAATTCCAGATGTGGAGAAGTGTATTTCATACAAAGTGTTGGATCTCCTAGTGAAGCAGAGAGCATTCGTTCGTTTTACAGAAACATATTCAGTATGTTCGACTTTGACCAGGTATTGCATAACAGTTTTTTTTTTATTATGAACATTTAATATCTAATTTTTAGATTTAAAAACAATTCCTAATCATCTTCTATTCGAATCAATTTCAAACCTTGGTAACTTGGTTCTGAAATAAACATAATAATTGATTGGATTATAGACTTGTTTTAACAACTAGCCCTTCGTTTTTTTCAGTTTATTTATTTTTTGCCCCAATGTTAAAAAACGGAAAAAAAGCAAAATCACGGCACAGAAACAGGAAAAAACATAAAAAAATGAACAGCTGTTGAAACATGTCATTTAAGAAAATGTTTATAAAGAGTTTTGGTTTTCATTTTATTTATAGAAATTGCTTGTTTTCATTTTCATGGGGGAAATGAAAAATAAACTAAACCTTCTTTCACACACTCAAAATTTAACGTTTAAAAAATCGATTAGGTGTAGGTTACGTATGTTCATTATCATATATGCGAAAGTGCAAGGAGCATTGCTATATGGGTAGTTGTCTTATTACCTTGCAACCTTTGTCGGTTACCAGAGCTATTGCAGTGTGCTGTAATGTGATTCTTTAATATGGTAGAACTCATTAATCTGCTGGGTTCAGGCAATGTCTTTTAACGCCTTGCCAAAGTACTAAATCGACTCGCTAGTGACCAGTTTCAAACCTGCAACCAGTCAGCTGCAAGCGACCCACCAAGGTAATCGGTCTCATTAATCTCCCATCACAGCTGAGTTTAGGCCTCGGACTTGCGCTGATGCGTCCGGGGGCAGAAGGAAGCTCGGCGACATCGGTTGACATCGTCACCAGCGTCGGACAAGACTTGAGAGTGGGGGTGGAGAGAAGATTGGATGAGAACTTGAAGGAAGGCGATCAGACGGAGACCGACCCGTCGAGGGAGGAACTATGGAGGGTGTTGGAGGTAAGGAAGATTCAAACTTCTGAAATGCTTGTAACTCGTTACCATAATTCACCAATCTTAACTTTCATTGATCATTCAAACTTCTGAAATGCTGTCCTTGTTACAATACAATATACAATACTTGCAGTTTGAAAATTTTCAATGACCAATTAATTAAAACTTCTGAAATGCTTTTCTTGTAACTCGTTACCATAATTCACCAATCTTAACTTTTATTGATCATTCACACTTCCGAAATGCTGTCCTTGTTGGCTAAATTTCCAATTTTTATGTTGCCATGATTTGGTAATCTTAACTTATATTGATTCATTTTGGAGGTCAAGGAGCATGCTTATCGTAGAATTCTTGTGCTCTGTTCGATTGCATTAAATGGCTAACGCATTCACACACCAGAATGTTGCCCTTGTTAACTTGCATTAGTTGGCTAATTTTTCTATTTTTATGTTACCATGATTCGCCAATCTTAACTTTCACTGTAACATTTAGAGGTTTTTAGTTGTTATTAAATACTTAACAATCAGGAAAGATCAGAAAATATGATATTTATGTATTTTACTATTAAATAGAAAATGAAGGGAGTATTTACGGAGCTATTACAAAACCTTAATTTACTGGATTCAGGCAATGTATAATAAATGCCCAAGGACACAACCGACTAGTTAGAGTACCTACACTCAGGCCATTTAATCTTGTAATATTTTAACCCTAAACTGCTAAAACAGGAGTTGGAAAAAGATGCTCTTTTTCTCACGCAAGCGATCGGAGTTCGGAAGAAACTTCTGGTAATTTCATCACGATTCGTGTTTGGCCCAGCTGCAACTACCAACCTGGCATACTTGGAGCGTGTGAAACGTAGAGGGATCCTCGTTGCGTATGTGGGGTTTAACTGGGATGAGGAATTACTAAAAGCGTAAGTTCACTCGATTTATGATATGATATCCATATTTATCCCCATTAATGAGTAAAGCAGGGGTTAACACATTGGCAATCGTCAGATTACCTAGGGGCCAACCGTCAAGATAGGATAGGATTTATAGATTTATCTCCACAAATAAGAAAACCAGGCGGGTAAACACACGGCAATCACTTCGCACCCACCGTCGGGTTACCTGAGTTATTGCAGTGCGAGTATTTCCCATTAATTTCGTGCGATAATTTAGTTCTTTTGACATCGTATTTATTTCACAGAGATTACTACCCACAGACATATGCCTCTCAACCCACTTCCAACTTCGTCAAACACGTTAAAAGCATGGAAGACATCAACTCTTTAGCATCGTTTGTTGGCCAGGTTATTAGGTAGAAATGAAAGAAATTGTGGAAAATTTAAAATTCCAATAAATAAATTTGATTGTTAATACAACTATCTTTTTGTTGTTATTACAATTAGACTTAAAATAGCAAATGGCCTATTTTACCTTAACTATTTTACTTTACGCGAGCCCTTAATACTTTACTTTATATGTGAATACTTGTAATACTTAACTTTATACCCGATAATACTTTACTTTATACGCGAATACTTTGAATACTTTGAATACTTTACTTTACATGCAAGAATACTTTAGTTTTATTGCGAACCAAAAATTGTACAAAGTTCTGCTTTAATTATTTAGTCTTTTCATCAAAAGTCATCTTTCCATAATCCGAATCAACATTCCACAGAAGATATATCTGCGATATCCCTCCTTTGACTTGTGCCCCGATTGAATTCTTGATTCCACCGCCAGGTAAGTTTGACCATGAGCGTTTGTATGGATGAACAGTCAGATTTACGATCGTGGGGCCGAATGGTTAACTCAACCGATGCATATACCGGGTTTAGCGGCCACGTCAAATTATACAGAATTTTAATAGTTTATTTCTTTTTTTAGACGTGTTCTAACGACTGTCGTTTTGCCGTTTTTTCCCGTTTTCCAAATTTTTACCGATAGTCCCGCTTCGTGTTTTCATCGTGGAAACAAAAAATAAACTAAACTAAACTACCGACTCTATACAAAAACGCTCCTAGTCACGAGCCCATCTTGGTTTCTTGGAAAAAAAAACAGTCAACAAATTTGGACGGTCGTGTGGCCGAACAGCCAATACGTGTGGTGGCCCAACGGCCAAAGAAACTTGGCACTTGCCCTTTTTGCATTATTTTTTTTATAAATTTTTGTTGCATGGAATAAAAAATTTAATTGGACATATGTGACACTAATTCTGTATTTACCAGACTTATATCCAATTCGCTTGGCTTAAGCTCACCATGGTATAGAGCTTACAATTGCAATATTTCAGATAATCTCCAGTTTAACTGGACGATGCATGAGCATGGCATTCAAGGCAGTTACCAGTTGGGCATTCCAGTTGGAACCGGTTTGAAGCAGTACAAACCTGAAGGAGGTGATTTGATTTTTAAAAATAATACCAATTTCCAATACACAGCATGCGTATTGGATTCATTTATTGTTAAAGTTCAATATCTTGGTGTATATACTTGGTTAAAATAAGCTACTAATTCTTTAACTCAGTTATGACCAATAGCCTCCTGCTGGGTCGCGCATTTTTACTTACGGTTTTATTTATTATGGGTCCCATTTGGAAAAATGAGACACATATTGTTTTTGTCCGTTTTTTTTTCGTTTTTTTTTTCTTTTTTTTCGTCAAACGCTTGACAGGCATGGCATGGCGCCCCGACATCTACCAGAAGGAATAATGGAATCGTAATAAAACTTATCCATTCGTTAGACAACATGGTCTTGATATGCAGAAACCAAAATTTTGGGTGATAAATTAAGGGGAATTCCCCTGCGAGGTTAAAAACCAAAACGCTATTTTTTATGAAACATTGCGCTTTTTGTGGCATAGCGCTTGAACGGCAGCTCCAATTTGAATAAGATTGGGTGGAATGTAACGACATTAGTCACTGATTTATCACTTGAAAGAAATAAAAAATTTACTTAGGGAAATACCCCAAAAATTCGATTTTGTTCTGAAATTATGATTGTGACAGGCATGCCATGTCGCCCCAACATGTACCAGAAGGAATAATGGAATCGTAATAAAACTTAACCATTCGTTAGACAACATGGTTTAGATATGTAGAAACCAACATTTTGGGTGATTAATCAAGGGGAATTCCCCTGGGACGTTAAAAACCAAAACGCTATTTTTTTCTAAAAAATTGCCTTTTTTTGGCATAGCGCTTGAACGGCTGTTACAATTTAAATTAGAATTGGTGAAATGTAAGTGCATTAGTCACTGATTTAACACTTGGAAGAAATAATAAAATTACCTAGGGAAATACCCCAAAAATAGGATATGGTCTCAAATCATGATTGTGGCAAGTATTCCATGTTGCCCCGACATCTACCAAAAGGAGTAATGAAATCGCAATGAAAATTGGACATTTGTAAGACAACATGGTCTAAATATGCAGAAACCAAAAATTTGGGTAATAAATCTAGGGGAATTCCCCTCAGACGTTAAAAATCAAAACGTTTTTTTTCTAATAAATTAGATTTGTGGCCATAGCGTTTGAACGGCTGCTCTAATTTTGTTAAAATTCGGTAAAATGTTAAAACATTAGACACTTTAAACAATTTAAAAAAGAAAACATTTAATTAGGTTAATTTCCATAATACAAAGATATGTTCCTAAATTATGATTGTGGCAGGCATGCCATATCGCACTGACATCTCCAACAAGAAGTCGACAAATCAGATTAAAATTTTAAGAATTGTTACATAACATGACTCACTTATGTAAAAACAGAAACTTATCTACCAAACCCAGGGAATTCCCTGAATTTATAAAAAACTAAATCGGGCCGTTTCGGAAATTCAGCTTTAATTCACTACAGCGCTTGAAAAGAAGCTATAATTTAAAACATTTGTGGTGAAATGTTCGTAAATTTAAAACGTTTATTCTTTATTTAACTAAGCATGGTAAATAAGTTTGGTCTGTTAACTATGGGACCCATGCGTTTATGCTTGCAGAAACAAACTACATACTCAGTGTATAAAAGACAAATTGTGGTTAGGGACCCTGTAGCATGTATATATGGCATACAACATGTGATTTACAAATAGTGGTGGTTAAACACGTGGTTGACACTTTCTAGTATTAATTTTGAAGTTTTCCGCGGCAATTTGTTTTTAATTTGACCAATCTCAAGTTTAACGGCCACTTATTTATTTCCGTTATATCATGTGTATTCACTGACGTGTTTTAACTACTGTAGTTTTGCTGTTTCATCCTGTCTTCTTAACTTGAAACAATTACACCATTCTTATTTAATGTTAAGGAGCGAAAAAATAAACCAAACTAAACTAAATTTTTGCTTTCGTTTTCAGTAAAAATGTCGGAAATTTCAACCCGATTTATATTCCAGGGTTTCGATACAACAACGTAGACCTTCCAGCCACTTCGGTTGATAGGAAAACAGCACCTGATCGCGGTCAAGCGTTTTATAGGAAGTACCAGTGCGGCGTGCAGGCAAACCAACCAAAGCTACAACATGGCCGAATTGTAGGTGGGTTTGTAAATGGTGTGGAAGTGATTTCGTCTTAAGTTTTGTTAAAACATATAATTTAGGCGCTGTTCTTTAACATTTGTTTGCCTATGTGGGGAAATGATAGGTTATTCATGTTTATCCCCGTGAATGGGAGAATGAAAAGGCCGTTAACACACGGGCAATCGTCAGATTACCTCATGCCCATTGCCGGGTTAATGGAGCTATTGCAGTGTGTTGTGTATGATTCACACGTTTCTTCAATTCGGTAGAAGCCATTATTTCACTGGGTTCTAGCAATGTCTGTTAAGTGCCTTGCCCAAGGACACGACCGACTAGCTAGCGCGTCATACCTTGGTTGGTTAGTTAAACAAACGGTTGCTGTCGTAATGTCGGGTGAGTTTAAAGGAACGGTACAAATGCTTACTTTTGATATATCTCTGATTCATTAAAAAATTTCTTGCAAAATATAATTAGGTTTGCCTATTGTTCTTACTATTTGTCCGGGTTCGTATCTGTCTGATATTTCGCTAGCTTTTCAGTTGTTGAATTTCCTTTAACTGTAGTTTAGTTTAGTGTTCGCTCCTTAGTTACATTAAAGAAAAATAGCACAAGTATTTTAGTTAAGAAGACAAAACATATGAATGGGTTAATGGGATATAGCATAGGATATTCATGTTTATCCCTGTGAATGAGAAAACCAATGGGGGGGGGGTGTTGTGAATGGGGTGTTAACACTCGGGCAATCGTCAGATCACCTCGCACCCACCGTCGGGTTAACAGAGCTATTGCACTGTGTTGTATAATCGAGACATTCCTTCAATTTGGTAGAACCCATTAATCCACTGGGTTCAGGCAATATCCCTTAAGTGCCTTGCCCAAGGGCACAACCAACTTGCTAGCAACCAGTTTCGAACCTGCACCATTTCGGCTAAAAGGCACCGCACTAATCCACCAGACTAACCGATCGGATGGTGGTAAACATGAATTCAATCCTGCAAACTCACCTACACAGGTGGTTATGAAGCGGTTCCCCATTCGTGGCCCTGGACCGTCAGTATAAACCTCCTTCGGACCCGTATCGACGGCAAAACGAAACGACCGACGTATTATTACAACTTCTGGAAGTGCGGAGGTTCGATTATTCACAGTGAGTGGGTGGTCACTGCTGCACACTGCTTCGCCAAAAAGAACGAACGACCGTGAGTAGAAAATGTATTATTTTATTTAAACTTTTATTTTTCAATTTTATTTATTTTATTTTAACTTGTAGGGTTGTCGGCAACGTCTAAATATACCTTAAATTAATAGTTGATTGAATTTTAGACGTGTTTTAACCACTGTCGTTTGGCCGTTTTTCTGTTTTCAATTTTTATCAAAGGTACTGCTGCTTTGTGTATTCATGGTAGAAACAAACAATAAACTTAAGCTAACCTAAAAACCTGTGTATTTAGTATTAAGAACTGCATTGAGTCTTGTTGGTTCAGTTGGTTAGACTCTTATACTTTAGCAAAAGCCTGACGATTGTTTGTGTGCAAACGCCTTTGCATTTTATCATTCACAGACCTACCACTGAGTACCAGGTAGTGGTTGGACAACATGACCAGAATGATCTGACAAGTCTCCCTGGCGACTCCTACCAAATTAAACGGATCGTTTACAACCCCAACTATGACGACCCTCGGAATAAATACGATATCGCTTTGCTTCAATTGAAGGTGATAACTTGTGTAACTGCGGTCTATTGATAGTCTGTATCTAGTTCAGTGGTTCTCGATCTTTTTGACCTCTTAGCGCACCCGAGACGAATTAAATTTACGAAATGCAAGTGTGGCGCACCTAGCTAATCCCTGTGCCGCACCAGTGCGGCACGGCGCACCATTTGAGAAGCACTGATCTAGTTGATACTTTGTCGGTTATGGCGTATATGACTTGAGGTTATCGGCTGAAAGGTTGAAGGATTGAAACCTGCTGCCAGTTGCTTGTGTTCTTGAGGAAATCATTCAATGGACATCGCTTCTAAAGAGAGTCATGTTTATCCCCGTGAATAGGAAAACCCAAAGTGGGCGTAAACACACGTGCAATCTTCAAATTACCTCTCGTCCAACGTTGGGTTAGTGGAAAGCCGTCGCACTAACCCACACGACTAATTTGTCCAACAAATAATTTGTCTTTGTTCTTACCATTTAAACTTTAATATTTTGCTGTTGTTGACACTAAACATTACAACGACTTAATTTTCCTTTTTTTTCAATTTTAGCGTCCGATTACGTATCGTCGCGAGGTGGCGCCAGTGTGCCTACCAAACCCTGACGTCATACCAGCCACAGGGAGGCAGTGTTGGTTAGCTGGATGGGGGTTTACAAGCAACTCAGGTGATTTGTGGAATAGAAATGTACATATAACACTCGACACTCCCTATATAAAAATGATCAGAATGAAGAGCCCATCGCGGGTTCGAAACTTAGTTCGGTAAAACTAATAAACTGAAATAACAAAAAAAAAAACAAATAATAAAAGTAAATCTCACCACAGTTATTGGTGTATTACGATATCGTTCTACACCCATAAATGGTAAATACTGAAGTGTTGGGATAAATGACCTGTCGAACTAACAGTAATAGATAATGGTATTTTTTAAAACCAAACATGATCAAACTTAAACAGTTGTGTGGCCGAATGGTTAACACGACCGATTCATATACCGACTCTGTACTAAAACAGTCTTGGCGACTAGCCGATTAAGGTTCGAACCCTAGCCCGGTAAAAAAGGTAAAAGAACGAAAAAAATATTTTTTTTTAGCCGCTACGCCACGCAACAAACTGAAGCAAGCTCGACAAGTCATCGAAGCGCCAGCCAAGTGCCAGTTGACATACCGCCGATATTATTACAACCCCAACACCAATCTTTGCTCGAGAAAATCTGACTCGGACAACGTGAATATGCAGTGCAGGGTGAGTGGGCGTTCTTGGGTCGAAATAAATGCTGAAACTAGTACTTGTATCAACTCTTTATCCGGTATTATATACTTTAGTCTATATTACTGGTTGGTTGTGTCATTTCTATCCTGGCGCAAATCCACATTGAAGACTGTATCTATGGTTGTCGTCCTATCTACAAAATTTAACATTTAGGAATTTATCCACGATTATCGTCTGATAACTAGTGTGTTGTTGTCTTGTACAATATTTAAGCGTTTTTACACTTTTAATTTAACACATTAATCCACTGGATTTAACCGATTGGTCGGTCATGATTTATATATTTTTATCAGGATAGTTTAGTCGTGCCAAGTGCTTTATCCAAGGACACAACCGACCAGCCAGCGACCAGTTTCTAACCTGCAACCCTTCGACTGAAAAGCGAGGCACTAACCCACCAAGCTATTCGGTCGGGCGAATATTTGTGCAAACATCCGGCATTATATCACACGAGATTATTTACACCATAAACAATGGATTATAGACACCGGCCTGACCTTCAAATTCTTGGTAAATTAAATTTAGGTCAAGTCGAATTTTTTTTGAATGATAAATGTCGGTCTGGGCGATACGATACAAGTCGGTTTACGTTAAAACGACTTCTCGTTCAAAACCGATCCATCGTCGAAATTACGACGATTTGTTCGCGATGTTTCGAAGATTGTAGACCGACTGCGGTTATTTAAGCAAGTGCACTTTTAGTCCAATTTGGATGCAAAGCTTTACGTGGGGAAATTTACCGTTTTAAAACACAAATAAAATTGTGTGTTAACCGTTTAATTTTCTACTATTTGTTACATTCGCATGTGTAGTTTATGTAATGTTGGTCAAATTTCCCAAGTTTTCAGTATTTTCAAAACTGCAGTTTAATCAGTGTTATACCATTAATGTAATCAGTAATATAACATTTCCGATTTGTTAATAATTAGGATAGGATATTCATGTTTATACCCGTGAATGGAAAACATAAGGGGGTTAATACACGGGCAATCGTCAGATCACCTCGCGTCCACCGTAGGGTTACAGGAGTTGTTGATATTGACTGAGGTAAACTGTAAAGCACAAATAAGCACAGTTTGATGCGAAATCAATCACGTTCAAGTGCTGAAAGGCTTTTCAGGGTTTCATGTATCAGCCCGACCGATTATCACATTGGCTTAGTGCGTCGCCTTTCAGTCGAAAGCTTGCAAGTTCGAAACTGTACGCTACCTAGTCGGCTGTGTTTTTGGGCAATGTATTTATTTGATATTGTTTGAATGGGTTCCACCAAACTGAAGAAACCTCTTAATCATATACACAGCACACTGCAATAGCTCCGGTAACTCGATGATGGGCGCGAGGTAATCTGACGATTAATTGCCCGTGTGTTAACACCCTTGCCCTTTTCCATTCACGTTGATAAACATGAATATTCTATCCAATGTTATAGAAAATATAAAAACCTTGTTCAAGTAGTGTTGAATGTATCGTATTATTAAACGTCATCTTGATATGTTAGTGCCGTGCACATATATAGGACACGTCTGTTACAGACATAAACATTCACCTAATCTTTGACGGTTTCCTAACCGCGCTTAAAGGGGAAATGTTATATGCTAGAAGTAAAGAATTACAGCACAACGATAAGGCTTTCACGTCAGGCTTTTGCATAAAAATGACATAAAAAGCCAGCATTCTGTTTTAACCCAACCCTACTTGGTGTTCGTTCAAATGAACGAAACTGGTCGCTATATATTCGGCTGTGTCATTGGGCAAGAGATTTAACGGACATTGCATAAACCCAGCGGATTGATTTGTTTTACTAAAACTCCAGTTACGTCTTAATCATATACAACACACTGCAGAATATATGTTAACGTGACGATAGGCGCATATACTTCTTTACGTATTCGTAAAGTAATCTGATGATTATCCGTGTGATAACGCCCCCTGCGTTTACTACCCATTCACGGGGATAAATATTCTAACATATATGCTAAATGCTTTTTCGAATCAAAAACCGTTCAAAAAACGTTACGATTTCATAAATTTGCCAGGGTGACTCCGGCGGGCCACTTGTCTGTTTTGAGAACGAACGTTGGGTGTTGTACGGTGTGTCAAACTTCGGTCCGAAATCGTGCGAAAACGGAGGCGAAAGCGGATACTTTCTCGTCTCGTCCGTACTCGACTGGCTTTGCTGTTATCTCAAGCCAAGAATCGGACCGTGCGCATACGTTAAATGCTCCGTCGGCGTTTCGTAACAAATATATGAAATGTGGCAGAATTTTGTGTCCTTTGTAGTTTTAACTAAAATCGCCTTTCAACGCTTTATTAAGCTGTGTTTATTTATTTTAAACTCTGTAGAAGAAAAACTTACAAAAGCGGCTGAGGACCACTCAAAATACAGCCAATTATGCATACATAAGTAGCTAAATGAAAAAAAAATGTTTCGCTAAATTGTTTGCATATTTTGGCTTGGACAGGGGGCCGGAAACCTTTTGCAATTAAAGAGTCATTTAACCTTGCCCAAGGACATAACCGACTAGCTAGAGACCAGTTTCGTACCTGCAACCCTTCGACTAAGGGCGACGCACTAACCTACCAAGCTATAAGCAGATATATGCAAAAATTGATTTAATTTGAATCTTTTTTCCCATTCAAGGGGATTAATATCCTTTTCTAGCCGATATCTTTAGACACGATCTGACATTAACTCCGATTTGTTAAACTGGGCTAAATTTTGAACCCATGATCAGCTCGTAACTGTTTTATATGGAAATCGGTATTATTTTCGGTCGCGTTAACCGTTCGGCCACAAGACAATTCTTAATGGCGTTTTTTTGTATTTTTATCGGGCAACGTTTCTAATCCATGATAAGCACTTTTCTAAGACCGCTTTTTTATAAAAACCAATATAGGAATCAGTTGCATTAATCATTTTATCCACACAACGTACTAAAAAAAATATATTTTATTTCTATTTAACGCCTTGTGTGTTTGAATTTGTTCTAGAATGCTATGTGCTTATCGCATTCCAATTTCGACTTTACTAATCTACTTGTGCGATTATAGTTTGTCAAAATATACGTGACCTTTTCAGTATTGGCCTATACATTTCTATGGTGTTTTCTCCAAAAAAGTAAAGGTTAAACTATATTAATACTTATTTCACAATAGTGCTTCTGTACTATGCAGTCGAGATAATTTCTTTGCGCAATTTAGCCCTTAGGTTGTTTTTGGTGTTTTGTAATTGACATTATTCCAAAGCCACGGCATGTCTGCCTTTCTCGCAACTGGTTTTAAGAGGGCCTGTGGTGTTCTTAACAAAATATTGCAGGGTTAAGTGACAGCACCAAACTATCTTTTTAATAATTACGTGCCAGTAAACTGCGATGTGCAGTTTCGATGCTTTTTTCTGTTTTTTGCAAGTTTAAATTAAACTTTTATATAAAATCCATATTTTAAGGGCTAAAATGCTTTCGAAAATTTATAGAAAAATCGTTCGGTGCATTTTGCAATATTCAATTCCGTAGCGCCGCTGTTTTACGATAAATGTCAAACATGTCAACACAAGCGGCGATAATAGCCTTTACACGACGGCGTACCAGCTATGTATATGTTACACGTGCCATGTTATTCAGATCGGCAGACTCTGTCACTTAGGTAATTCATAAAACTCAATATCGTCATTTTGTCGTGGTGCGTTGGCTATTCGTTGCGGTAAGCAAGAATCTACGGCGTTTCAAGCCTAATCCAAAAAACCATCGCTATGATAGTAGTATATGGTGGACACATTTTACTTTACAGGCCTATTTATATAAAGCGCGTTTTGTGCTGTAATCCTGTCCGCAAATCGGATAGCCGATGACGGTATTATGTAAAGTTGGCGCCTCGAAGATTAAATATTGTTTTGAACTACATGTTGATCGTTACCAACCATTGTAACGGTAACTTCGATAACAATTTGACGATTTTTTGAATTTTTAAATTTTTGTGGAAAATTTTTTTTCGGTATATTAATTTTCAGTTTTTTATCATTTTTTCGATTCATTAATTTTCAATTTTTGACCATTTTTCCGTCCATTAATTCTTTATTTTTTACTGGGCTAAGCTACATATCTTGGTCGACTGAATCCCTATCTGTCCCCTGGTTTGTATATTGTATGTATAATAGATACGAGTTAGTTAATCAACCGACACCCAACAAAAGATCACATTTTCAGGTTTCGTCAATTTGTGCGCAACGTGTATTACGAAACTCAGTAGCAGCGGAATTTTGGGAAAACAACGCGTAAAAAACAACTTTCCGTATGAGTAATCATATGTTCGACGAACTTTTGACATAAATACGACGTTAGTCATTTTTACTTGAGATAAATGCGATAACATCGTATTTCAACGAATTTAAATTCCGTTTTCTTTATTTTTGATGCGATAATTTAACGAGAACATTACCAACATGTCTTTTAACACAACAATAGTAAAGTATGATAGTTTTTACTACCATTTCGGTCTGTAAATTCACTTAAAAAACAAGGAATGTAATGTAGTCGGCAGAAAAACCTTGCGGTTTTGGCAAAAACTCACGAAAAAGTGCTTAGGTGTATATACGTAAATAAACAAAAAAAATCAAAATATTACAAACAGACACGGCATTTAAAGGCACGCATTGAAAACCGTACGGTCTGCTATACATTCTACGAAAAATACAAGTTCTTTGTTTACATTTTAGCTATAACAAACAAACTTTTATTACTTTACTTAAATACCTGGCAAACTTTACAGTACATGTAATTACCTTACACAAAATAACGGTATATATATATATATATTGCATATTTTTTATATAAAAAAATTGTCTTTAACGAGTTACGTTTCGATATTAATTCTTGATAGGATTTCGTGAGCTGCTTTCAGTTCGGTGATAGTGTTAAGCGCATTGCAGAGGTCCCCAATACAACAGAAGTGGCAAATTGAAACCTAAAAATGCAATGATATTTACAGCAATAGGCCAGGTTGATAGGATATTCATGTTTATCCTCGTGAGTGGGAAAACCAAGGGGTGTTAACACACATGTAATCCTCAGATCACCTCGCGCTTACCGTTGGGTTAAATTGAAACCTAGAAATTTTACAATGTGCATTTACAACAATAGTTAACACACGGGCAATCATCAGATCACCTCGCGCCTACCGTAGGGTTACTAGAGCTATTGCAGTGTATTGTGTATAATTCAGAAAATCAGTGAAATTAACAAGGTTTTACTAGTCAAACTAGATTCAAAGTAAACTATATGCATTAAGCTCAAAGTTGGCCGCGCTACGAATAAACAAGCATACCTGTTTATAGCAATAACAATACATTAATTAAAATAGTGCTGTTCAAATCCTTAACTGACGCACCCAATTTCAAAATCTGTGTAACTAACGTTGTTTCAGTTTTGATAGAAGGATTATTCGACTTGTAATGAATCGCATTTGTGATATATAAAGACCAAGATTTAAAGACACTTGTGAAAAATATAAAGGCCAAGATTTAAAGACACTTGGCTTATAATATTTGTAAGTTTCTTTAGTCTGTAGACCAGTGTTTCTTAAATGGTGCGCCACAGGGTTTAGCTAGGTGCGCCACACTTGCATTTCGTAAATTTACGACAGAGTGTGCATAGATCACAATCTACTAAATGGTTGGTGTCTATAGTTCGTTCTTTATCATTGTAACGTTAGTTCTACATTAACTTCCGAAAAGCAAGAGCGCTCAAGAAACAGTAACTTCGTTTATGTGGAAAATTCGGTGATGAAATTATTTAAATTAAACTTTTAATTTTCCATATTTTTCCTTAATTGTTTGAGTATTTAGCATATTGTTTTGACTCTCCGTGCAAAGTGCGCACTTTCTTTTCCTAATTGGTCTCGGGTGCGCCACGAGGTCAAAAAGATTAAAAACCACTGCTGTAGACTAAGCCTTAAGCTGAATAAATTGCCAATCTTTACCAGTTGTATGGTACAATATACCGGTAAACACTTATAACCTGATAGTTATATACTATAGTCAGATTTAAAGTTCCTTTTAAAAAAATGGACACACCATTTCTATCCTTGCAATCCGTATGGAATGATTTATTCAAGGGTATATTTAACTCGATAAGTACGTGTATGTTATAAGGTCTGTTATAGTTACTTAACTCGTGCCAACAGTTCAGATACGGAAATTATTGAAGTGTTTTGCATACTCTAGGGAAATTGTCATTTAATTATTTTACACTAGATTGTATAGATATCTTGGCTAAGGCTTTGTCATTAGTTGCCTTCGCTAACTCTTTTTATAACAGGTCATGTTTCGAACCCATGATGGGCTCGTCTCTCGGACCGTTTTTATAATGAATTGTGTATATTAATCGGTCGCGTTAACCATTCGGCTACAAGACTAAATTTTTAAGTCACACGCGTTAACCGTTTTTTATAAACAATTCATTTGAAGTTATGCAATAAATACAGCCCATAGAGCTTACAGAAGTATAGGCTAGTACTAATTCCGGAAATCCTTTAGATAAACACGCAGTTATCGCAAATCTGCCCCACCTATTACATCGTATTTGTTTCGGTCAATAAATCGTATTAAGATAGGGCTGATAATGTCAATGGTGCGGTAGACCGATGTGTCAAAATATTATAACATTACTATTGTACTTCTTGTGTAGTATTAAGAGGACCAAAAGTGTATAAAAAGTCTTGTTTTTAAATTGTATCTACAAATGATTTTGACCGGTTTATTTTCATAATGCAAATATACAGCCCGTTAAATGGTAATCTTACGCTTTGCGAAGTAGTTAGCTGTTTATTGGGCACTACTTAAAATGGAAAAATGTGAAACTACAGAAATGTATACAAATCATAACCCACAGAACAGTGGATAACTACTCTAATGGCGAAATGTTTATCTATCACAAACCTACTAAAGTAAGTAGGGGTTTATATAGAGAAATTTGTCAGACCGAATACATGGGTGGGCTAATGCGTCGATTTATAGAGGGGTTGCAGATTCGACACTGGTCACAAGTCCTTGGGCAAGGCACGTCTCAATCCTACACAACATACTGCAATAGCTCCAGTAACCTGACGGTGGGCGCGAGGTGATCTGACGATTGTACGTGTGTTAACCCCCTGGGTTTTCCTACTCACGGGATAAACATGAATATCCTATCCTATCCTATCCACTTGCCCGTGTGATAACGCTCTCTGCGTAAAGAATATCATACCGTATGCTTTTCTATTTAATTTCTGTAGTACTATCTTCTACTTTATAATATTAACCTTTAATGTTTTATATATCAGTATCATTACCTCATTTGTAAGAGCTTCAAACCCAGTGCATTGATTGCTGTTTTCCGTCTCATGAGCAGTGCATGCTTCAGGCTGCTTACATTGCTTCGTTATCTCCGAGACACCGTTGTTCAGCTGCAGAGTGGTCATGCACATTCGCTGCAAAGGAATAAAAGTCATTTTAATGACATTGCCGTGGTAGGGTTTAATATCTACATGTGTTTATTTTTTTTATTATGTAATACCAGGTGTACCAGGTGTGTACTACTGGTTACATCCTTGCGGTACATGACCGATATTGTTGTTTGTTTAATGAATTTTTGATGTCAGCATAAATTTAAATGACGTGTTTAAACTAGGCCTACTGTAGTTTTGCCGTTTTTCCTGCTTTTTCATTACCGTAATAAAAGAGCAAAAAATGTAAACAATAGTTTATAGTGTTAAGTATTTTGAATTCTTATATTTATGTAAATGTACGGTCGTGTGGCCGAATGGTGAACGCGACCGATACAAATACCGACTCATATACACAAAAACGGTCCTGGTGACGAGCCCATCATGGGTTCGAAACATGGCTCGGTAAAAAAAAAAACAAAAAAAACACGCGCAGGTTAGAACTTCTCCGCCGATATATTTGTGTATATTGTGAAATGTGCGGTCCGATGTAAATTCGTGATTTAGGATCCCGTAGGCACTATTTGTTAATTTGCCTATATACTAAGGCCTTGGTATATAGCGTTATATATTTATTTTTATTATGGAGTGTTAATATGTACTTTTAAACACAAACATATTGCTGTTTTTGCCGTTTTATATGTGTATTAGGTTATGGTAGTGGAATTTCAATGAATAGAAACCGATAATCAATTTTAATTTAACAAACTTTATATTAATTTAAATACGTTTTTAAACCCCATATGGTTATACTTGTATGTTAATAAATATTTTAAATACAGGCATCTTTAAAGGGCTGTCGCTTTGTCGACTTTTACCTGAGTCATTTTTTTTATAAAATGCCATGTAGCGTGTTTTTATCGTAAAAACAAAAAATAAACCGAACTAAATTATTAAGTACAGAAAAATAATTTGCGTATTGCTGGTATATTTAACTTAACTTAAAATACAATCACTTAATATTTTACTCAGTAGTTACGTTTGCCAAAGGTAAAACTCCAATAACCTTTGGCAAATCACTGGTTATTTAAAAAACACATTTGACCTTTAGTAACGCCTCCGTCGGGTATTACTCATATGTCGTGACCGCTAGGTCCAGAGCGTTTAACTAAGGTTTCTGTGATCAGAGATATTAAGTTCTTTAATCGGACTCCGAATTGACGTAACCGCATTTTAAAGAGGTATTATGACGTTATAGACGTAGCCTAACTATGCCAGCAGAGACCATGGCTAAACATTCAAACTACCCAAAGAAAAACAAGTGTATATATACAAGTTAAAAAATGCGTTTTATGTTAAAAATAACTCAATACACTATGCTAAAAGAACTAAGCAATTTTAAAAGTGTACATACATTGTTAAGGCAAAAAGGACGGTTCTTTTGATTACCATAAATAGATTACGCCTGGAGTGGCATAAAAGTAAGATTTCAATATTTACATGGACATGGGATAACCTTTTGCGGCTTAAGTGTGTTTTGAAGCTGAAATGATATATTTTGCTCGTTGTAGATCTTATAAACTCAATTTTAACGATTAATAGAAAACTGGGTTAAACAAACAGATTAGCTTGTTGCTTTGCTTAGTAATGTCGTGAAAATTTTAATTTATCTTGTTCTATTTACCTGTATTTGATGGAATACCTTGATGCACACGTTAACATATTTCTTTAACCCATTATAATCTACCGTCTTTAAGATATGCCTTTTACCGGGCTTGCTGGCTTTCTAGCTTTCTGGATCCGTTATCAGTTTTGTTTATGCATGCCTACTGTATAAAAATAAGCTATATGCCTATATTGTACTACTATACAAAACAAATTCTGACCTTATTCTAAAACGTCAATTTTTATCAAGATAACATATAAACTTATTAAAACGTAATATTGGTAATTGTACGCAGCATTTTGAATCAGATATTTTAGGTCACCCCGCTCTTATATAAGTCGATTAGCTGACGTTTACAGATTGTATCTGAAGTTCACTGAAAGAAACATGGCAACGTTCCAAAATTAGGCGGTATCAGGCGTTGTGCATTATAAACACAGCTCGCAACGTATCGAAGTACAGACTAGCTCATCTGTAAGTGTGACTTTTTCATCGACATATCTACCTTTAACCGGCATGAAGTGAACATTACATCACACATTTCAGTATTGCTTTTGTATCAAATTTATTAGTAATATTTTTCCCGCCATTTTCCTGCATTTGGAAATTAGGTGTAGGCGACATTTATAACCGAACAGCCAGACCTTGCGCTCATTATCAAGTTTTTGAGTGACATACCTCGTTTTCAGGACAGTATGTTTCGGTGTAGTTGGTATTTCTTCCAGTGAAGCATTTCAATCCAACCGGCAAGCCTGTCACGCCTGATCCTTCGTTTTCTGGTAAAAAAAACGACATTTTAGATTCATTTATTGAAAAAGTATTAAATTCTATAAGGGCATATGTGTTAATTGCTGTGTCATTGTATGTAAATGAGTGTTTTACTGGTTACAATTGCGACACATGTAAGGTGATGTAGCTTATAATGATTCACACTGTTGTTTTTTTGTTTAGTTTTCCAATTTAAAAAAAATTAATGCACAATTACAGTCTGACATGTTGTATAAATGTTTCCATTGTACAGCTGATTCTCAAAATTGACAAAAGTCAACGGCACTATACATTTAAATAACGTATCCAATTCATATTTTTGTTTATGAAAGAATTTTACATTCTGCATGCATAGATTCCCAAAACACAATTTTGAGAGCCTTAAACATTACAAAGATAGAGATATATTTACCAACGTGGTTTATCTATCACATAAAAGGTTAAACCAAATACTTTGGCATTTGGGTGTATAGCCGGGGGTCCTAAGGAAGTGCTGTATTACAAGAATTGCACGGAAATGCAATATCTAATCGTCGGTAAGGTGTGGTAAACGATATCACTAATCGGAGCCAAGTCGTTTGAAATTACGTCGATAAAATGATGATTTATTACCGAATGTAGAATTGCTGTAATCTGTACGAAGAACAGCCAAATGTAGGACAATTTTGCTGTTTTCGAAATAGTTATGGCTTTTTGGAGAAAACACATTTTTGCTTTTATTTTTTAGCCTATGTCGCACCAAAAGGTAACGATTCTTCTTTTGCACTATTATATATGTTCAAACGGGCCGCATGCCATATCGTTTTTCTATCTCGTGTACATCGAAATTATTGTTTACAATAACGAATAACTGATTAGGCTACAATAGGTTGTTACTAAATCGCTCAATACCAAAAATGAAGATTCATATTTTACCCGGTAAAACAATTATTTTTACACAAATTAAGGTATATATTTTACTGGAATGTTTATTTTTCAGTCTCTTATTTAAATATCATGCTAGATTTCGTTTAATACGATTTATAAATTGCATTGACGATATTTGTGTCTGAAACAAAATCTAAATAACTTACCTTTTTATATTTATGATACTAAAAGTGGTGAAATATATGTATATATATATTATAAAAATAACCGAATAAACTGGCAGTTCATATTAACTATAATATTTTAAACAAAATAAACATATAAGTATACTGTGCATCGGTGTGTATGTTTTTAAACATTTTAAATGTTTTAGATTATATATTTTAAATATTTTCGATCATTTTGAACATTTTCAGTTATTTTGAATATTTCGATCTAAAAGTCCATATGGATGTATATATCTTAGATTTTTTAAACTACGTCTCTAAAAATGAGCGACAATCAGTCCCGTTTTATTGAAGTTTTTGTCAATACAATTTCATCGCTGACATTAAGCGTAACCACATTTCTTGCGCAACCAGCAATTATGTTCAAAAATTTCACCGAAAACTCGCAATTAGAAATATCCACTTCAAGATAAAACGCAAACGACAGGTTAATTACATCTTCTTACGGATTATTATACGTCTCTTTCAATGAGGAGGCTATTGTAATGACGTAATCTACAAAATTGTCGGTGATTAATTAATCAATTACCTGCTTGTCGCTTAACAATGCTGGCTTTGGTGACATGCAAGCACAGACAAACTAATATTCCGAATTTCCACATTTTTTGGTTTAAAAGAATTTCTCCACCTAAAATTTAATTCTTAAACAATTTCTCCACCTAAAAATAAAAATAGCAATAAAGCATAAAAAATAAACTTTGTATAACTTAATCCAAAAATTCCTTATTACTATGTCTCAAATAGTTATCTTACTATGCAAAAGCACTTCTCTTCTTATTTACCTAAAGGCAAGTTTTAACGCTCTTTCTCCGTCAAAACGCAACGCAAAGCCCGCAGAATGTCGGTTTTATATTCGGTCCGATACGCGCTTTTTTCCTTTTCCCAGATACGCTATGACGTGGTGTCCTGACGTGGGCGCACAATTATTAACCCAGCGCTCATTTTTTGACAACCGACGTGCATTGTCCTGCGTTCTTTTCGGGTCACGGCCGATTTCGTAATGAAGGAAAGTGTATAAACAGCTAAACACTCAAAATGGGATTTAAAAACCGGCGTGGTTTCATCTAAACAACCCATTTAAAACAAAGGGTCTCGACATGGGACCGGATTATCTTATTGCGCCATATATCAGTCGCCTTTGTAACATGACGTCCGTAAAAGTGGATTTCGGCAACGACGCTTTTTTCCTAAATACAGAATTTGCTCGCGAAAAACGAACTATTTATTCATCCGATTTCGACATTCATCCGTACTTGTCCGTATGTTTTGTACGCACCAGCAAATAGCAAGAAACGTCTGTGGCAACGAGTACTATGGTCAAAAATTGTTTGTTGTTTAATTTTGCCAAAAAAATATTTTGCTTGGTTTCATTGACAATCTGATTTCTTTGTTTGGCTTATTATTATATTTCCACGTTTGAGCTTAGTTTTATCAGGACTTTGCATTTGTTGGATAGAATCTTTCGATTTCGAATAACCCACCATTCATTTTTATTTAAATTTATAGAATTCTTCTCTTAACACTTTTACACGTTTTCTATACCTTGACCTGTTGTATGTTTATCTTACATCAACAGCGGAGCAATACGTTTGTTTGTAAGCAAATGATAATCAGCCGCCTTTAATAATAATTATGAAAGCCACTTTTTTAAACACGTAAATTTTATTAACCTTGGACTGTCAATCAAATTAGGCCATGGGCGGGGTTTATGTTAAGCTGTTTTTTCCTAAATATTACGCCATTGACCAGCCCTATGGCGTTTCAATCCCATTAACAGGTCACCCGACAAATATCGCATCGGATGTTTATACGTACGTGGTAATAAAGTCCTTGTTTCCACGGCTTTTGACATGGCCTGCTCGCAATGTCCGAATCACACCTTGTAATTGATGACTTTATATCTCAATCAGGACGTGAAGTGTCGTGCTTACGAGCAGTGGCGACACGTTTTAGTTCCCACGACCATCATCGTTTCCCACCGTGTAATAGCTATTGTTCTAATCCGCAAACAACATTCCGTTGTACAACATACAACATTCCATAAAAAGTGCATTCCGTTTAAAACTCAGTGCAATTGCGCCGTTTTAGTTAATAGTAGGTCAATAAGTTTCTGTATTTTCACCTCTCAGTATTAACACAATGTTCAAAATTTGACAGGACTCGACACAAGGGGTAGAGAACGTTGAAACCGTAATAAAACGGGTATTCGTGGATGGTTTGCACGATGGATTCATATATTCTGGGTTGGAAACCTAAACCGGTAAAAAAAACACGGGCATTTGCTATAGAATTTGGGTGACTAAGTCATTTGTAGCAGTATTTATTTTTTTTCTTTTAGAACCAACAGCTAATAGCGTGGTAGCTAGTTTTACAGTTTCGGAAACATGATGTTCCAGTAACTAAACCGTTTTATATGGAAATCGGTATATGTATCGGTCGCGTTAACCATTCCCCCACACAATCACCCAATCGCAATGGTCATTACCATTAACCGAAATAGAATATGATAGGATAGGATATTCACGTTTATCCCCGTGAATGGGAAAACCAATGGGGTTAACACACGAGCAATCGTCAGATCACCTCGCGCCCACTGTCGGGTTACTTGAGCTATTTCAGTGTGTTGAATATGATAGACACGTTCCTTCAATTTGGTAGAACCCATTAATTCGCTGGGATCAGGCAATGTCCGTAAAGTGCCGTGCCCAAGAACACAACCGACTAGTTAGCGACCAGTTTCGAATCTGCAACTTTTCGATTGAAAGGCGACGCACTTAGCCGCCAGACTAACCGGCCAAATGAAAAATGTCAGCAAAGCGCAATCCAAATATTGAAAAAAATATGTACCACTTAAGCAAAAACATCAACCATCACTGAGAAGGCATAATATATACAGGATTGGAGAATATTCACCAGGTTACCAAAGCTATTGCAGTGTGTTGTGTATGATTGAAAACGTTTCTTCAATTTGTTATAAAGAACCCATCATTCTACTGGTTTTAAGCAATGCGATTAGGCTCATTTAATTTCCAGAAATTGTGTCTAATCTTGTTTTTTTTATGTTTTCGCTTCGTTTACAGTAAGAAAATACAGCATTATTTTTGCGGAACAATAATAATAGGATTATTTTTTCCACAAACTTAAATAATCATCTTTCAAAAGGAAATATTAAGGAATAGCGAAAGACATACGCAGTCATCTAGTCAGCTTCCTTAGTTCACAATATATCTAAATCTATATACTTTTTACTGAACTTGGGCGAAAGATAATTCCACCGCCGAGTGCTTTCATAGAAATCTTATATTGTTAAATGGCAGCGGGAATTAACTAAGGGAAAGCCCCTATCGGCAAACAAGATATTTTTATTAGTTGACAATTTACAGTGGATTGACAGCTAGAATACATAACTTAGGTTTATCTTGTTGGTTAAACAAAGAAAAACTCAATTACACGGGCTATCATTAAATTTTTATTTGTTTATGGTTAAATTCCTGGAACTACTACATGTGTGTCCCAGCAGTTTATATTTAACTAATTAAACCTATTACTGTGGAAATTTACGGCCGAAAAGCCCATATCTTTTTATCGCAATTACCAAGAAAAGCCTTTTCCCCATTACATGTCCTGAGACTTTTCCCCCAGTTTGTTTTAGCTCAGAGTGTAAATTCGTGCCTCAGTAAACCGGGGAAAACTAAAGGAGGGAAGGCGGGAAACTGTAGACTAAAATAAAGATTTTAGTAGTTTTTAAAATGGGGGTTGGTGTTAGGGTTAGATCTGGGGCTTTCCATAGTTTTAGTGAGCAGTTTTCCTCTTTTCCGAGGACACTAAAATGAATATCAGGGGAATAAAGTTAGTTTGAAACAATGGGTTAGAGTTAGGGTCAGTTCTAGGGTTGAGATTATAGTTTAGAAAAAAAATAATTTCCATAGTTTTGCTAAACAGTTTCCCTTCTTCCCACTTTCCCTTACTTTAGCATTGCCCCTCTTTTTCTCATTTTAGTGTTGCCCCAGTAAACCCCCAGATGCGATAAGTCGAGTTGAAGTTAGAATGCCGAGTTGGAACAGCTTGAACTGCTGCAACAATGATTCCACATCCGATGATGGGGAAACCGATCCACTCATACAACCAGCCTTGAGCACTCGACGACAGACTGAACACTGCAAAGATTATGAGGTAAAGTGTTGTAACAATTTCATGTTCACAATTGTCAGAGGCACCAAACTAGATAACTTTTGTTTTTTTGGTGCCTTCCTGTTTTGCTGTAGTATCTTGCCACATTTTTTATGTTAATTGTTGGATTTTCAGTTAAGGCCATATTTGTTTTGGTATATATATATATATATACAGTTAATCTGACGTAATATGTTGGTGGATTAGTGCGTCACCTTTCAGCCGAAGCATTGCAGGTTCGAAACTGGTCGTTAGCTAGTCGGTTGTTTTCTTTTGCAAGTAATGTAACAAACAATGCCTGAATCAAGTGGATTAATGAGTTTTACCAAACCAAAAAAATTCTGAATCATTACACAACATACTGAATTGCTCAGCTAACCTGATGGTGGGCTCCAGGTAATTTGACTATTGCTTGTGTATTACAGCCCATGTGTTTTCCCATTTACAGGAATAAACATATTCAATATTGAATGTGATGGTGAAACATTGCTAAAACTTTCTTATCAACCTATTAATCCACCTGGTTTAAACACTTTCTGCAAAGGCCTTGATTAAGGACCCAACAAATTAGCTGTCAGCTGGTTTCGATTCTATTACCTTTCGTCTTCAGTAGGGATGCACAATATAGAATTTCGAATCTTTAAGATTCGAATCTCTAGGGATTCGAATCTTTACAAGCAATTTAATAAGAATAGTTAAAATATTGGCTGCGATCCATCGCGCAACAACATGCGTGATACCGATTATGCAAACGTCAGCGAATCGTATTGGCAAGCGTGCGACAATAGATAACCATGATAAGAAACTTTTGGTGAAACGTCATTGAAGTAAATTCGCAATCTTAAAATTGTAAAATGGCTTCTTCATTCGTACATAATACCGGTAATGCGTTTCTCCATACCGAAAGCGAATCTATCGTGCGAAATCGTCTAAACAATTTTTTAAAGCGGGAGCACGAAAATACAACTTGTTTCATAGCATTACAACAACATCGTCTTATCAGTAGCCACATTACACGTGCACGTGCATCGTGGACAGACGCGCTTAAAACGCACGCACGCACGCAACAAGAAAGTAGGTCACTTTCGTCAGGCTGTAATTACGTGTTTATTGCACCTTTAAATATGACGCATTTTATTTTATAGGCGGAGAAGTTTTTTAGAGACTGAACATGTTTAATATTGGCAATATATATTTCACTTAAAAAACTCTTTTCTTAGTAGCACAAAGAATGATGATATCCTATGTGACCCTTTATTCAGTTAGTTGATTTTGTAGTGATTAATTTAATATACATTGTTTTAATGTTTAATTTTGCTGGGGCAATAATAGCCACCTTTTAATACCAAACTGGTAAAACAAAACTTGTCTGATGTTTTGGAGCATTTTTCTCAGTCATCCATTACAACAAAAACCTCGTAGACTATCATCCTCCCTCCTGGCAGATAGTGTTTGGAGAAGTTGCATATTATTAAAAATGTATGTAATGGTAAAATATTGTTTGACTTGAATTGCTCTCATCACAGTTTAAAAGCATTTTGCTAGTTTACTAAATTTTACAATCATTTACTGCCGGGTATCTATTTTTCAAATGAGAAAATATATGCACAGCAGTGCAAATTTAAATATTTGGTAAAACATTCTAGAATAGGATTCGAAATTCTAGATTCGAAATACATTATTCTAGAATATTCTAGAATACCTAATTATCCTATATTGTGCATCCCTAGTCTTCAGTAAACTAGCTAAATCTTCACCACACTACCACCAATATTTTCCTATATAATATTTACATTGTTCGACCGGTTAGTCTGGTGGTTTAGAGTGATGCCTTTTCAACCGAAAGGTTACAGGTTTAAAACTGGTCGCTTGCTTTTCGGTTGTGTCTTTGAGCAAAGCACTTAACGGACATTGCCCGATCCCAGCTGATAAATGGGTTCTACTAAAATAAAGGATCATCTTGGTTTTTCCATTCACGGAGATAAACATGAATATCCTATCCTATTACTAAATACCGGTAGGTTGCTGAACTTGAGTTAACTTTCATTCATAAAATTAAATTCCTTTTGTTCCTTGCAGAGCTTGGATTATGATAAATGCTACAGCAGACCTTACAAGGAATATGTGATGGTGGGTTGTTTGGTTGAATCTTCTGTAAGCATTATTATGGAATAATAGCTGTTTTTTTAAAATTGTTTTTTTCATTTGCATATTGCCTCACTAGAAGTTAAGTTTGACAATGTGCATAAGGACACTAAGTAGCTTCTCTCCCCTATTTGTGGGCATGAGGTGATCTGACGATTGACTTGAATAAAATATAAATATTCTAAATTTGTTTTGTTTATTTACAAGTAATTGTGTTAATAAAATACCACTTGATAAGTTAAGTGCAATTGTAGAACTGTATGACTTGTCAAAATGTCAAGTTATTTTTTTTAGACACAACAAAAATGGTTTGATACGAAGAAAGAAATACTAAGCTGGGTCTCAATATTTGTGATTGGTTTTCTAACGGCGATGGTAAGTCTTCAGACTGCACTTTCGACTGAGTCCAATCGAATAGCTTGGTGGTTAAGGTGTCGCCTTTCAACCAAAGAGTTGGGGGATCAAAACTGGTCACCAGCTAGTCTGTGTCGTAAGCAAGGCACCTAACAGATATTACCTGAACCCAAAGGCAATTGATTAATAAGTTCAACTAAAGCTGAAGAAAAGTCTTAGTCATAAACTGTCTTAAAATTACAATATATCGAGTAACCTGGCGTTTGGCTCAAGGTAATCTGATAATTACCCATGTTAATAACATTCCCTTATTTCCCAAGTAAACAAAGCATAAATATCCTATTCGTGTACTGGGAAGTTTTTCTATGTAGATTGCATTTGGGATTGACACAGTGATTCGATATTTGACCGAATGGAAAATCACAACAGTGACCAACTGTGAGTGCTTGTTTACTCCATTATAATTCATTCTTTATTATGACCAAACTACTTTAAATTGCTTGTACAATAACTCACATATTAATACTACATCCTTAGTAGTATATGTTTATAGCCCATCAGCATATAATATGTGCCAAACCAAACAATTACCATTTCTTAGTCTGTCAGTTCAATAAAATTGTGCTGTAAATTATACAAAATATCTAAAATATACAAAATCTCTAAAAAAAATTTCAGAAACAGAAAGTAAAAGGTTAGAATGACAGAGTCTACGTCAGGTTTTACAATGAGTAATTGTTGTTTGGATTGCGATTCACACCATTCGATTAACCATTTCCTGAATTTATTGGCGTTTGGTTAACTGTCAAGTAATCAGTTAAATAGTTAATCATCACCTGATGCATATCCCTTGTAAATTAGTCATTTTGATTAATAGTAAACAGTGTAAACACTAGGTACATGCTTTTTCACTACATGAATTGATTTAATCAAAGATCGATTTGAGCGGAATTCAGTTTATTTAACTTAGTAAACTATGCCAGTGATTCCCAGCCGTTTTTAGCTTATGGCAGCATAATATAGAAGTCAATACTTTGTGGTACCACTTCCCACAGCAATTTTGATACTTTAATAAGCCATATTAAAGAATGCGTTCAACTTATTATACTTCCTATATCTTTAATGCAAACTGACCTCACAAAAACAGCTGTCACTTAAAATCCTGACATAGGAAGTCTTGGATTTTTTGACAATTTAAAATTAAAGCTTAATCTGCAACCTTTAAATTTTAAGCCATACCCCCTTTGTACATCGGCAACTTAGCAGATGCACAATCAACACCTTTATTTTACAAAGCACTGCTCCACGATTACAAAACTTTACAACTAAACAATAACACCGGCGCGCAGCCTAGCACATTCAGCACACATTGGGAAATCACCACCATTGTTACTCAGCAAAACACTTGTTAAGAGAAGTCTTAAACGGGCTGGATTAAACAGTAGAAAGGGTCAAAGTATTTTAACGTCTTGCTGCACACCTGAGTAATGCAAATCACCATAATTGGGAATCACCAGTCCATGCACTGCGTTTGGCTCACACTTTTACAAAGCCACAGTGCCTTTTTTTTCATATTAAACTTAGTTTGCATAGTGCTGCAAAGTACCCCTGTAAACACACGGATTTTTTTGTATTTAATTGTTATTATGGATAGTATTGTATAAGTATGTTGGGGTAAATAGTTGTAAGATCAAAACTGGTCACTATTATTCAGTTGAATTACTTTGCTAAGGCACTTAGCGGACATTGCTAGAACCCGGTGAAATAAATTTGAAAGAAAATTTTAATCATACATAGCACACACTGCAATAGCTCAGGTAACCCGGGGTGGGCGTGAGGTAATCTGACAATTGCCTGTGTGTTAACACCCACTACGTTTTCATGTTCATGAGGATAATCATAAAATCCTATCCTGTCCTTAAGCTTTTAAAGTATGGTATATATGAGAGCCATTAAGTTTAGGAAATGATCGAAAAGTGTTTCCCAACGACACTCTTAAGAAACAAACTCATGTATGTAAGCAATTATTTGTTCTCAATTACTCATTTCCCATTATTCATAAAAACTAACGAATTGGTTTATGTTCAGCTATGCGTGTTTGCGAGCACAACAACTGCATTGGGACTTCACTTCTATTACTTGCATCTTTCAACCTTGCATTTGTGCTGATTGCTGCATTATTGGTGGTATATGGAGAGGTGGGTATGGTTTTTTTCTTCCTATCCAAGTTTTGAACTCATGATGGGCTAGGCACACCCACCTAGCTGCTGATTTCGATACTACAACCTTATGGCTTTCAGGGATACTGATGCCTCTGTTACATTTTAGGCAGACAATTTCCTTTCCTATGCTAAGATTTTTGTATACTAGTATTCAGCCATAAAAAAATCCATCTTAGTAAATAAATACATGGTGGTAAATTCAAACATGAAAACACACACATATTTATACCAATTAAATTTTATTCCTGCAATTATTGCTCCACTTAAGGTAAAGTCTTCCCCAGAAATGCATGCTTTCTAAAAAGTCATGCAAAATGGCCCTTTATTCTACTATAAAATTGTGTTGTTTTCAGCCATTAGCAGCTGGTTCTGGGATCCCTGAGATCAAATGTTATTTGAACGGAGTTAAAGTTCGAAACGTCACCCGCTTGAGGACGCTCTTCTGTAAAGCAGTTGGGGTGCTCTTTAGTGTCTCTGGAGGTGGGTGTCTTGCGGACGTAAATGGCGGCAGGGGTCATGTATATTTTAGTTGGAGGTGATACATCATGGGGATGATGTATGTTAAAGCAGTATGTAATGTTTGGAGAAAAATGATAGCTGCAATAATTATATTTTGTTGGAGAATAAATTGTCCATAGAAGCCGAACAGTATTTGTTTCCATATTTTTTTAAGCAACTAAGAATTTCTGCATTGCTCTAAGCACTGAGTTTACACAATTTCTAGCAGTCACACTCGCAAGTTCAGGAAGGGGGGTGATGTATATTTTACGTGAGGGTAATTTATCATGGAGATGATATATGTTAAAGCAGTATGCAATGTTTGGAAAAATGCTAGCCGCAATATTTATATCTTATTGGAAAAAAATGTTGAAAAAAAATTTATATAGTAGCCGAACAGTATTGGTTTCCACATTTTTTTACAAAACCAAGGATTCGCAAGCTACACTACTTCAAAAACTAAATTCACATAATACTTTAATTACAATTTAAATCTACTTTGGTATTAGGAATGTTGTGGTATATAACCCAAACCCCACTAAATCTCAAAACCTGAAACAGGGTTACTAGTGGGGAAAGAAGGACCCATGATCCACAGTGGTGGGGTGATTGGGGGTGGGGTACCACAGTTTCAGAGTCTTTCGATCAAGAATTTCAAGTTTAACATTCCTTACTTCAGATCTGACAGGTATGTTGGGAAGGAACTGTATATCTTGATTTTTAATTTTATGTTTTTTATCGTTTTCGTAATCAACGACATTCTAACACAGGCAACAGTCAGATTACCTGTTCATTGTCAAGTTACTGAAGCTATTGCAGTGTGTTGAAAATGATAGAATATGGCTAAACAAGTAATTTTCAATTTATTAATCAACTTGGATCAGGTAACATCTCGTAAATATCTTTCTCAAGGACATAACTGACAATCCAGCATCTGGTTTCGATCCCACTACCTTTCTGCTGGTCAAACATGCTTATTTTAATAATTTTTTACAATAAAGGTACTATTGGTGCAATTTTTAGGACAATGAAGTAATTTTGACCGCAAAAACCCTTAAATGTATGCCCATAACCATAAATGCCTATCTCAGTTTAACAACCCATAGTGTAATAATTTTGGTATTTCTTTTAAAATTATTATTTTTATTTTTTTGTTTACCTTAGGTTTGTCAGCCTTGTCTATATATACCTTAAGTAAATAATAGATTGGATTTTAAACGTTAATTAACGACTGTCGTTTTGCCGTCTTTTACCCCTATTATTTTTCATCATAGGTCCTGCTTCGTGTTTTTATCATGGAAACAAAAAATAAATATAACAAAAAAACTCCCAGGGACAATTTTTATCAAAGGTCATGCTACTTGTTTTTTTTAAGGAAACAAAATTTAAATTTTAAAAACTAAAAAAAAACCCAAACCCCAGGGACAAACGGGACTTTGTGTCAGCCGGGGCAGCAGCGGGGGTAGCTGCCGCTTTCGGGGCACCCATCGGCGGAGTGCTGTTCAGTCTCGAGGAAGGGTGCTCGTTCTGGAACCAATCTCTCACATGGAAAACGGTGAATGTCTAAATCGCAAAGAAATAGGGAGATGTGGTAATTACCCAGGTAACCATTGGATTAACGGAGCTATTGTAGAAAGCGATATATGTCTCATTCGCGATATGAGTATAATAGAATACTTTAGCGATCTCTTCTCATCCATTTTTACATAATGTGTGACGGGATTGCACATTGCCTTTATCAAGTGCTTTTTGTGCCTGGTCGTTTTGTGTTTTTTCAACAGGTCTCTCTTAGGTGTGTTACTGCAAATAAAAAAAAGAATGCTGCTTTAATACTGATGTTTTTGAAAGCGATAGGGAATAGCTGTTTTATCCCAGTGAATGGAATATTGTGGAAGAGTTATCACAAAGTAATCATGAGTTTACCGGATCTATCGCAGTGTACTGTTTGGGATTTTCCTTTATTTTTAGTAAAATCCATTAATCCACTGGTTTTAGACAACGCCCTGCACACATCATAAATGCCACGTCAAGAGTTTTTAATCCGCATGAATTTTTCTAATTCCTGTTTTCTATTTTCAGTTATTCTGCACGATGACTTCAACATTCACCCTAAACTTTTTCCTCTCTGGTACGTTGGACCATTCATGGGGATCGTTCAGCCAGAGTGGCTTGCTCACTTTCGGTGTGTTCGAGGTATGTGAAAGGGAGTTGCACAGAATGTTTGGTTGTCAACAAGTTTTATTATCATTTGTGGGTGGGCTCATTTAGAAGAATTTATGCAGACTTTTTGACTTATTGTAGCATGAATCGGGCGGTTGCTGGTGTAACATCGACTCTTGCATTTTTCCATTCATACATGATGGGATAGGATATTCATCTTTATCCCCGTGAATGGGAAAAACCAGGTGGTTAACACACGGGCAATCGTCAGATCACCTCGCGCCCACCGTCGGGTTACCGGAGCTATTGTAGTGTGTTGTGTATGATTCACATGTTCCTTTAATTTAGTGAAACCCAATAATCCGCTGGGTTCAGGCAATGTCCGTTAGGTGCCTTGCCCAAGGACACAACCGACTAGCTCGCGATCAGTTTCGAATCTGCAACCTTTTGCTTGAAGGGCGTCGCACTAAACCGCCACACTAACCTGTTAGACGCAAATATTCTATATCCAAGTGGGTTGCAAAGGACACAATCAACTAAAACAACTTTTTGATGCACTAATACTTATTCAACCGACAAGGTCTATATTGTAACCTGACTGTGTGTTCAAGGTAATCCGATGATTGTCCATGTGATAACTTTTCTGTGTTTTTTTCATTCACAGGGATAAAATATGAATATCCTTTCCTAAATAATGCGCACTAGAGGTTATACCGCGTGCTGATGATTCTAACAGTTGCCGAAGCTATTGCGATGTGTTTCAAGCTTAAAGATATTTGCGTTAGAATCAATTTGTGTTTATACAGGGCTAAAAATTCACCAAATTTCGGGCGAGTAAGAATTTACTCGCATGCGGAAGCTCACAAGAGTAACGCCAGTAAATCTTTCATGCGAGTAACGGGAGTAATTATAGACTTCAGTATTCGGACGCTCCATGTGTATAACAAAAACGGTTGCAATGATGAGGATTTGTTGTTTATTTGCAAGAGTAAATTCTTACTTGCACAGCAAGCTTTACGCGAGTAAACATGCGAGTATTATTAGCGCGGATTTTTCGCCCTTTTTTTACCACAATATAAACATATCGAAAGGTTTACACCAAAGAGCATAAGTACAGCTTACAAAAACCCTTATGTTTGCCTGACTGAAGAGTAAATATTTTTTTGGAGATTTCATTGTACCAAACTGTGGTACTGATAAAGCATATTCTCATCAGTCAACAATTATCGAAATTCAGACGACAAGCCACGTGATTTCTCTTCTTTTTCAGTGCCCTCCTCACAAGAATTGTCATTTGTGGACTTTGGTGGATTTGATTATCTTCATTCTAATTGGGGTGGGAGGGGGATTGTTTGGGATGGTATTCAACGCAATAAACACAAGACTTACCATCTTCAGACTGAAATATCTCGCCAAAACACATAAAATTGCAAGGTAACATTTTTTTGTTTTTTGATAATTTTTTTTTGACCAATTTTGTTTTTTTTACCATTTTTTTGTGTTTCCCCTGATTTAATGATTACATGATTTTCTTATATTTTAGGTTATACCTTGTTCTTTAGTTCGTTACTACTTGAAAAGAAACAATTGTTTAATAGATTGTCCTGTGCTAAAACTCTACAATACCATAAGAAATGGGGGTTTTCAGCTTGGTGCTTGAGTTCCCAGTTGATAACCAAATACACTCAAGTGGATTTTTAATTTTCCAATTTTTTTGAATTTTTTTAATTATTTTTAATTTTCCAATTTTTTGGAATTTCCCAAATTTTTTTTGGAACCTATATTTATCTACTAACAGACTTCATATTCTATCTTTCATATTTTTAATTTAATTTTATTTCAGTTTTGTAAAATATTCTTTTATGAAACACCTCGTAACTTTTGCTGCTATTATGGTGTTTGGTTATTAATAAAAAATTCACTGCAAAAATATGACAAATTATAGCAAAAATATCATCTAATTATGAATTCCTCAGGGTATTAGAGGCTTTGTTGATTGGATTTTTGACAACAGTCGTTGCATTCCTTACACCACTGTGGATCGGCCAGTGCAGAGCTATTGTGAGTATTTGTTGTTATACATTGTATTGATGTTGTTTGTATACTGGTGGGTGGATGACAATAATATTTATGTTAAAGTCGTTACAACAGTTTATCATCAGATTTTCTTGCAGTTGCAGTATGCTGCCAGTGCTGCTTGATATAACTTTTATTGTTTCAGATATATTGTATAGGATATTTATGTTTTCTCCCTGTGAATGGGAAAACTTAGTTAATAATCAGATTATTTCACAACCATCATTGGGTTGCCGGAGATATTGTAGTGTGTTAGTTATGATGAAGAGTATTAGTAGAACTTATAAATCCACTTAGTTGTTTGCTTAATGCTTTTTTAGACAATGTTCGCTAAAATGCTTTGTCCAAGATCAAAACCGACCAGCTAGCGACCGGTTATGACTGTTTGGTAGTTTTAAATTTCTCTAACGATGTTTAGTATTTTTTATTTTTTATTTCTAAATAATTTTTTAGTTTTAAATTTCTGTTTCAAAATTTTAGTTTTTAATCTTTAGTTTAAAATCTCCTTAAAATCGTTCTGTGCGTTTAAATCTTTGTTTCAAAATTTTAGTTTTTAATCTTTAGTTTTAAATCTCCTTAAAATCGTTCTGTGCGTTTAAATCTTTGTTTCCAAATTTTAGTTTTTAATCTTTAGTTTAAAATCTCCTTAAAATCGTTCTGTGCGTTTAAATCTTTGTTTCCAAATTTTAGTTTTTAATCTTTAGTTTTAAATCTCCTTAAAATCGTTCTGTGCGTTTAAATCTTTGTTTCAAAATTTTAGTTTTTAATCTTTAGTTTAACATCTCCTTAAAATCGTTCTGTGCGTTTAAATCTTTGTTTCAAAATTTTAGTTTTTAATCTTAAGTTTAAAATCTCTTTAAAATCGTTCTGCGCATTCCTATCAACTGGCAAAGATGTACAAAGCTTAATTCATTCCAGGTACCAAGTGCAAACAGCACTCTGCCACCGCTGCAGTTGGATGAGAATTCCAACAGCAGTTTGCAACGCTTCCTATGTCCGCCTGGTCAGTACAACGACATGGCCACTTTGTTCTACAATGACCAGGAAACCGCTATCAAACAACTGTTTCATCACTCAGGTATGCATGCTTGGGTCAGGTTTAGGTAACATGGGGTTGTGCACAGTCTATAACCTACTGTGGAAGTATTTGTCCCTATTAGAAAAATTATCTGAAACAGATTTTCCATTTTTTTAAATTTACATTAGGTTTTGTGGGGCAGGCCTAGGCCGCATGGGGCAATACAACGGGCCACACTAAGTAATTTATTGGATTATATGCGTGTTTTAACGACTGTCATTTTGTCATCTTTTGTTGTTTTTTTATGGAAGGTTCTGTTGTGTACCTTTGTGAAAACAACAAAATAAAACAAATTAAATCCTAGTAATTATGCAATCAACAAGGTGCACTATGTCCGACCGATTGGCTTGGTGGGTTGATGCATCACTTTTTAGCTGAAGGGTTGCAGGTTCGCAACTGGTTGTGTCCTAGTGCAAGTCACTTAGCTGATATTGTCTGAACCCTTTTTTGTTGGGTTCTACCGAATATTTTTGTCGGGTTCTACCTTTTAAAATGTTGGGTTCTATCAAATAAAAGAACTGTCAAAATCATGCTTAACACACTGCAATAGCCCCGGTAACAGGACAGTAGGCGCGAGATAATCTGACGATTGCACAAGTGTTGACACCCCTTGCGTTTTCCCCTTAGCAAGAATATACTACCAATGAATTCTTTTTTTGGGAATGATTCCTTTCTTTCATTACAGGTGAATTCACGTTGGAGACGTTGGGATTATTCTTCATCTTCTTCTTCCTGTTATCATGCTTAACATATGGGAGCAGTGTCCCGAGTGGATTGTTCGTTCCGTGCATATTGTGCGGTGCGGCTTATGGACGATTCGTTGCTACTTTCCTTAACAGGCAGGAATTGAATTTGGAATCCGTATTTGCAGTTTTCATGTTATTTTTTGACCCAAATTACAAATTTATAGATTAACATACAATACGACAATATTGTTCTGACAAGGTTCATTTTTAAAATGTATTTTTGTTTTAAAACTGAATTTAAAGTTGATGATTGTGGTTAAATTTTACAGCTGCAAATTTTGTCCGTAAAATTGCAATTTGGCTACGGATAAAACCCTGCCACAATACAATTAAGGATAAACACTGTGTTATACCCGCCCACCAATCCACCATCTTACAACCAACCACCCAATTTATTGCCCATAAATCTCCACCTCCAGTTACCTGAACATGCACCATATGATATGATAGGATAGGATATTCATGTTTATCCCCGTAAGTGGGAAAACCAAAGGGGTTATCACACATGCAATCGTCAGATCACCTCGCACCCACGGTCGGGTTAACGGATCTATTGCAGTGTGTTGTTTATGATCCACACGTTCCTTCAATTTAATAAAACCCATTAATCCACTGGGTTCAGGCAATGTCCGTTAAGTGCCTTGCCCATGGACACAACCGACTAGCTACCGACCAGTTTCGTACCTGCAACCCTTCGGCTGAAAGGCGACGCACTAAACCACCAGACTAACCCGACCCGTCGGACCATATATAATTATAAATTTTTATTTCCAAAAAAAGAGGTTTCGTCTTTTTTAATTTTTTTATATTTCCAAAAAATAAAGACGTTTGTATTTTTAATTACCAATTTCCAAAATATTTTAACTTAAAATCTGTAGTTCAAATTGCAGTATCAAATCAACCCATCAATCTCCAGTTACCTGAACATGAGTCATATATACCTTGGTACTTTCTCACTTATCGGAGCTGCTGCCTTTCTCGGAGGAGTGGTTCGAATGACCATTAGTCTCACCGTCATTCTCATCGAATGCACGAATGAAATCAGCCTCTCATTGCCTATCATGGTCACTTTGATGGTAAGGTGTTGTTTAAGAGGCTACCGTCATGCTAAAGTGTCAGTTTTTTCTTTCTAAAGAAAAATTGGGCGACGGCTTGTATGATGTAATGTAGTTGCAAACACTTGTAAATCTGTTAAAAATTAGTGAAATTGGCAACCTTTACTAAGATCAAGCTTTTTGATAGTGCTGATTTTTTGTGGGTAAATAGTAGAGCTGTAAAAGTTGAACTTTGTATGATGCGACCCTGCATTTTTATTCATGGGTGACATCCCACCCCTATTGCTTAAAAATCCATCGGCATTGTCATGTGTGGTAGGGTTGGGTAAAAAGAAGGGAGGCACTGTTCCTTGGGTTTAACATGTCATCCTAGTAAAAATGTAGCAGTGATTCTAGTAGGAACCTGTCCGTGGTTTGAACATAAACTGTTTTATGTTATATAAACATAAGCATTTTTCTGAGTGTCAGCCGGCCACAAATTAGTTGCGAACATACAGCTCCAGTATTCATGATTTGCCCTTAGGTTGCCAAATGGGTTGGGGATATCGCCAACCATGGATTGTACGACATCCACATCTTCCTTAAGTCGGTTCCTCTACTGGAGTGGGAGGTTCCAAGCATCGCAAAATCGTGAGCCAAATACAACTTATTACATTTTAAAGCAACAGTTCAATCTTGTTACTATGTTACTCTCACAACTACACCACTTTGCTACTATGCTACTTTTACAGTACAGTAATATGCTATAGCCATTTTATAAATCCTTTTTAGGATAGGTATTAGATATTTATGTTTATCCCCATGAATGGGAAAACCATGGTGGTTAACACGGGCAATCGTCAGATCACCTCGCTTCCTACCATCGGGTTACTGGAGCTATTACGGTGTGTTGTGTAATTGAGACATTCCTTTAATTTGGTAGAACCCATTAATCAGCTGGGTTCTGGCAATGTCTATCAAGTGCCCTGCCCAAGGACACCACCGACTAGCTAGCGGTCAGTTTTGAATTTACAACCTTTCGACTGAAAGTCGGCGCACTAAACCACCAGACTAACCGGTTGGATAAAGTATGCCACTTCGCAATTATAACACTTTTTTTTATAACATGCCACTTCGCAATTATAACACAGTACAGTACAGAATACTGTAGCTGTTGTACAAACCCTTATTACTATCCCACTCTTTGTAGTTGGTTCTATGTCATTTCACGATGGTCACGAAAGGTAGCATAGTAATGAGATTTTACCTACTCTCAGAAGAAGCCAATTTTGTTGGTAAAATATCAGATCACTAACAAGTCTCCAGTAATCCAACAGTGGGCATGAGTTTATCTAAGGATTACCTGTGTTAGAAAGCCCCTTGTGTTTTCGCATTAAAGGGGATAAAACATAATGCATCCTATGTCCGAGTGCCTTGATATATACCTAAAGAACAAAACCCACTAAATTGGCATTGTGGTGGTCTTGTGTGTTATCAAACCACATGGATGCTGCTAAACCTAAGAACAACAAATGATTGTAAGATACTGAAATGCGTCCTGCATTTTTACAACCAAGGAAAATTTTCTCTTATTTTCTCTTAAAATTTTCTCTTATCACAATTTCTCTTATCCGAACAAAACTTCACAGTTTAACTGCCATCGACATCATGAACACAAGATTGAAATTCGTCTACCCTCACACCCGCGTCCGATCTATTGTCAACCTGCTACGCACCACCGCACACAACTCTTTCCCTGTCGTCACAATGAAATTGCCGGAAATCGAATCAAAATCGAAGCTCGCATCTGCTAACCTCAGATACAGGGTGAGGTTTGCATATCAAGTAATAATTTACACACCTCGGGTTATAGTTAACAAAATAGTAGTATTTAATTATATAAATAAAATATATAAATTATTATTGTTATCACTGGTATTCCTAAACTCATTTGTTTTTTTAGGACAGGGGTTCTTAACCTTTTTTGTCTCGTTTACCCTTTTCCGAATGAAAAAAGTATAATTTACCCCCATCTTCTTGGTGGACCTTTGTCAAGAAAAGTAAAGCAAATCTTTTCGTTTTTTTTTACCAGGGCACATATCAAAATAGTTTTTTTAGTTATGAAAAACTACAGTAAACACACAAGAATGTAAAAATTTTCTTATAATACTAACTGAATTGAAGTTTGCTTAAGCTTATAATTTAGTAAATTTACTCCATCAATCGGTAAAATTTATCCCCAAGGAGTAAATTTACCCCTGGTTAAGAACCGCTGTTTTAGGATAAGAAGTGGCCAAGGTTAGTTAATCCTTGGGTTTTATTGGTGTGTCCTTGACTTCTAAGTTAAAAAAGTTTTCTTTCCTTCAATTTCCATTTATTTCCTTTCTTTTTCTCTTTTTTTACCGAGTCAAGTTTCGAACTCATGATGGCACTAGGATTGTTTTTTGTATCGGTCAGTATATGTACTGGTCGTGCTAAGCTTTTGGCCACACAATCAGACATTTTACTGCCTTTCTTTCGTTTATATATTGGTAATTAAAAGTCTAACTATAAAATGAACTAAAATTTACAAGTTAACAGTTAGCTGGGTAACCAGTTAGTTGTGAGTCTACCACGAATTTCGTATTCCCGTTTCGCAGTCATCAAGTCATGTGACCCGGATGCAAGTGGAGCGTGACCGAGCGAGAACGCGCAGCCAATTAGAGACAGAGTTGGTGGAAGTGGGGCTGAGTGATGACGAGTCATCCGCAGAATCATCGGCCAACGAGAAATTAAGGTTTGGAAGGGTTGGAGGGTGGATTTATTGCGTCTAGCTGGTTAGCTCAATTGGTTGGGGATTTGAAACCAGCTGTTTGCTAAAAGGTTAGGCTTTGAGCAAAGCACTTAACCGGCATTGGTAATGTATGGCCTGCGACCAGGTCCGGCCCATGAAGGGATTTTGACCGGCCCGCAGACTGTATTTAACCTCACCCTGTAATTAAGATATTGAATACTATCCATGTAATAATCTAGCCCAACAAGAACTTTATTTTGGCCCGCCGAAGTATTTTACTTAATTGAAGGAAGGTCTTAATCATATATAACACACTGCAATAGTGCCAACTCACTGTCTCTGGTTAGCTCAATTGGTAAGAGCGTCGGTATTCTGCTAGCAGCCAAAAGGTTGTGAGATTAAAACCAACGGTTGGCGAAATATTTGTGTCCTAGAAAAAAGGGACTAAGCAGACATTGTCTGAACCTAGTGGATTAACATTTTCTACTAAAACTAAAGGATCATATTAATCACACAAAACACTGCAATAGCTCCAGTAACCAGACAATGAGCATGGGGTAATAATCAGAACTCGTCATATAACACTCCCTGCATTCCACATCCCCAAAGATAAGCATTAATCCAATTATCCCAAACCGAGGCCAATAACAAATTTTGATTGACAGTTCATCGTCCGAATCTGGTGTGTCAGCTATGAAAGATAATTTACAACCGATGACATTCCATGGGATGATCCTACGCACTCATCTTACTACCATGCTTAAAAACCACATTTCCTACAACCAGTATGACGGGGTAGGTTGACATGTGTGGGGCGTTGTTATCTGGGCTCGGTAGCTTTTTATAGTTGGTTGTATCTGCTAAAAGGTTGCAGGATCAAAACTTGCCGTTAGCTTTTTGTAGTGGACATATTATCAGCAAAAAATGTAAACCAGTTATTGGTCAGTCAGTGGAGAGCAACTTAGTGAATGTTTTTGAACCTGGTGGATTAGAACTAAAATTATATTAATGTGTTTGGTATAAATGTCAATAACTTTGTCAGGGTATATAAATGTCACCAAAACGTCAATAACTTTGTTGTAAATCAGTTTCAAAGACCATTACTAAGGTGAATTGCTTGGTTTACAAAAATATTCACGAAACTCTGGTCCACACTTTCGGGCCACACCTTCTCCTAAAGCCGACTCCCCCACAGTATTGGTCGTTCTTTACCGCACACTTTTCTTCAGGGCTTTATATCGTTTGGTCTTAAGTAAATTTTGATTGCTTAATATTGTTTTTTCACCCAGGTTTGGCGGCCGCGTCCGCTATATTTATTAATTTATATTGTTTTTTTTAAATGACGTGTTTTAACGACTGTTCGTTTTGGCGTCTTTTCCTGTTCCTGTGTCGAGATTATATTCGTTTGCCATTTTTAAAAACTGAGGCAAAAAATGAATAAACTAAACTAAAACTTGCAGGCACCGAGCCAAGAAATAATATCATATGAGAAGTTCAATGAGGATTACCCACGTTTCACCGATATCCATGAGATGAATTTCGATGATCTCAACTTGAACCAAATTATGGTGAGTGGTCTTGTATTGACTCGAATTATACCACCAGACTGAACATTTTATATTGTAATTTTAGTGTAAATATCTTCTTTTGAACTTCAAAGTTCCGCATCAGGTTTGGCTGCCATACTTGTTTCTTATTGCATTAATTGTTTTATGACGTCATTTTGATACTTTTTTTCCTTGGTAAGTCCAACCATTGAAACAAGAAAAATGTGACAAACCATTCAGCATAGATTAAAACATCTTTTTCATTGCACATTTTCTGGTGTGGCGACCCTTAAATCAGTATACTCTCAAGTTTAAAAACTTAAACTTCATTTTGTGAACTTGTTTTAATTTGTGAATTAAAGACTTTTTTAAAAAAAAACTGTTCAAAACTTATTTTGCCCAAAAAATTGTTTTTTTGTAAATAAACTTACATTTTGAAAACCTTTTCTTGTTAGTATTTAAATCCCCATCCACACAGGACGTCACCCCATACATGCACCCGTGTCCCTATGTGGTCCACCCCGACTCACCAGTGCCTCAAGTGTTCAATTTGTTCCGTACAATGGGTCTACGACATCTGCCCGTGATCAATAGTCGGGGAGAGGTGGGTGAATAGGGGGTGTAGTTGGGTGAATGAGGGGCTGTAGTTGGGTGATTGGGGGGTGTGGTGAACAGACAATGTAGAATGCTCAATGGTTATCCTTAGATTGAGCAATTACAAAAAAGGTAGTATGCAGTGGTATAACTAAATTAATTTCACAATCCCAATTATAAACTGGCTATTTGTTGGGAACCGCATGCCCAAAGTCGTGTTGTCGAGCTATTACAGCTTCATTCAAGAAAATGCATTAGTTTTTGTATATAAAGCATACAAGTTGTTGATTAGTTAGTACAATTGTTTGAACAACTGGTTCCACATAATTCGATTTAGATTAACCACCTTCATTCATACCATTATATTATTAGTTTCTAACCAACTATTTCCAAAGTTTCCACATCAACCTTACCATGTTTTATCACTACAAGATGTTGCACTTTTGCACCTATGATATACGTCACATTCACCCCTGTGAACAACATAATCACAGACAGTATTTAAAGTACAACCCACGCTCAGGTATTGGGTCTCATCACCAGACACAATCTAACCCACGAGTATATAGAAGAGGTTTTGAAAAGCAGGAATCCAGTCTTTGCCGATGCATAGCGTACTTAAGATAAACGAATTACAAAACTCGTGTAATTACAACTGCCAAGCACTTCACATGGAGCTAAAAAGCTTGATTTGATGATGTCATCACTTGATGATGTCATCAGTTGTGTTGAAAGCGCTTAATATCAAGAAGCTTATATTGTTTGCAGTAAAATTATGATCCATTTTTTATGTGGATTAAAAGGCAACAGTGCAATTGGATCTTTGTAAACACTTTCAGTATTAATTTGTTTAAAAAAACTTGATTTTTAGTAAAATTTTGATTCTTTTATTCTTTTTAGCGTGCAATGTGCCATTTGTTATAATTTTGTGTCTTTTTGCTTCGCTGTCATACATACCCTACCTGTACTCTGTGCAATATACATTCGTAATTAAATACACCATTTTATCAAATAAAGGTTGTATTGGTGGAATTGCCTAAATAAAGTGCACGCGGCCATGCATACTGCCCAATCTCACGGTAGTAAAACGCATCGAAATTAATCGGACACGACTAAAAACTGCAAAAGTCGCATCATTCTGGTAAGGAAGATTGTATAAGTTTAAAATGGGCGACGACTATCAAAGGACCACATCTGTTTTCTGTTTCTTTTTGGCTCGAATCTCGTTTAAAGTTTCTTCGATTGATCTTTGATCTCGTTTGTTCGTACTGGGGACTAAAAAAATATTGTTTTTTATTTCTGTTCCATTTGATTTCACTTTAAATTAAAGTAACAGGTTAGGTGGCTGAATGGTTTACATAAACAATATATATTATGATTTTGATTTTAAAAAAATCGGTTTTAGTGACAAGTGTACCATGGACAAGTGTTCCAGCCCTGTCAAAAAACAAAAAAAACTGTAATAGTTTAATTCGTTCTTGGCGACAACCAGAAAATGGTATCCAAACCAGCCATTAGTGATTCGGTGTTGCCGTAAGACATGGTACAGATATTGCTCTCAAGTAGTTTAACGGGCTGAACAAAGTTATATCTCCATCATATTCAACACGTAGCTCTGGTAACTGGACTCTAGAGATGAGGTAATTAGCTAAAAACAATGCCATAACTTCCTATGTACTCTGATGGAGGGCATGAGGTAATTTAACGATTGTCCCCTCTTAGTAACGCTTCCTGTGTTTCCCTACCTATGATAAAAAAGATAAAAATCCTATCTGGCAATTTCAAAAGGGCAACACTAAAAGGATGGAAAGAGACAAGGAGGGAAGGAGGGAAACTGCTCACTGAAATTACAGAAACTAATTGAAACCCTCCCCTGAACACTAATATCGACTCCAGAACTAACCCTTACTCTAATCACATGTTTAAAAGTAACTCTAATGTCATAATCTTTATTTTAGTGAGCAGTTTCCCTCCTTCCCGCTTTCCCTCCTTTAGTTTTCTCCATTTAAAACTTGATAGAAGCACATCTAAAATGGTCGATGTAAGTTTTTTAATTTAGTTGTTTCTACGATGAAAGCACGCAGTCTCAGGACCTTCTATAAGAGATTGGAATTCAGAAAAGATGAATTTTTAACACAATATTGTTTTGCTAATTAATACTATAGTAATCGAAACTAAAAGAGTTCAATTAAAAATAGATAAAAACAAGAGTTTAAAAATTACCGTGGCCCATACTAATGTAATGTATCATGGCCTTTTTTTCCTGCTGGTCCCGGGGCTACCACGGACCCACCCATACTAATGTAATGTATCATGGCCTATATTCCTGGTCCCGGGCTACCGTGGACCCACCCATACTAATGAAATATATCATAGTGTAGCGTCGACAACTGGTACAAATCACATGACGCCATAATAGCATATATTCCTGGTCCCGAGGCTACCGTGGTCCATACTAATGTAATGTAGCAAGAGTCGCCACTTACCCATCCCGAACGACTTATTCGCTTCAGTTTTTTGAGCAGCATCCAATGCAGATGATGAACCGATCAAATGATTGTACTTATCCTTGTAGTTGGAGGTTGGTTCGACCGCCGGTGTGGTCGATTTTATCACCTCATTGCGCAAGCGTTCCTCTGCTTCCTATGTGAGGTTGGATGATTACGGTGTGGATCTGATACAGTTGTATATTAATTTGTCTTTTGTATGAAGGTGGGTTAATCTACAGTTGTATATTTTGATACAGTTGTATATGAATCTGTCATTTATATGAAAGTGGATTAATCTACAGTTGTATATTAATGATTCTACATCTACAGTTGTATATTAATGATTCTACATCTACAGTTGTATATTAATGATTCTACATCTACAGATGTATATTTTAATACAGTTGTATAAAGGTGGATTAATCTGATACAGTTGTTTACCAATCTTGTCATTTGTGTAACCATTAACGGGCATGCTGTATAATGTAAGCGGATCACCAATCGGGTATCTGACACAGTTGTATGTCAGACCACAAGGGTCTAAGACACTAAGCCATATATGTATATTAACACCACAAGGACAGTAAGGTTTGATTCAACCCAACAGAAACAAGATTCTTTTTGCAGTTTGCGAAGGTGTCACTTAAAAATTTGACCAAAACATTCAAAAATTTAATTTTTTCTTGTATTTAAAAGATCTATCATACAGCTTTCTAATGAGACAAAACTTACGCCGTTTGGCCCAAGAAGTCTTAGAGATTTTTTATTTTGAAAAGGCTTATTCGAGATCTAAGCATTGCGAACCACCTAAATCAGTGGTTCTTAAACTTTTTCAGTCGCGCCCCCCTTGAGATTTGGGATTCATGCTCACGCCTCACCTACTCAAAAATCAAATTAACGAAATTTATTTGCCATTACCCTGCTTAGTGTAAAGGATGCAAGGGTTCGCGAACCGTTTTTTAAAGTTCGCGAATTACAAAATTTAACAAAATCGCGAAAATATAAATTACCGTTACTGATTTCGCGCACTTTTAATAATAAATCATCAACACAATATAATATAACATATTTTGCCTTCAACATACCATTTAACAATCACATTACTATTGCATTTATTTACCATGCCTTTACTTTGCATTATTGACGCATAATAAGCATTTCTATTACAACGCAACAATAGCCATTATGCGTTAATATACCCCGATTTCTTTATTTATGATTGGCGGAGATGCGACACACCCCTTTATAGTAAGGTTATATGGTGTTTTACTCGTTTCAAAGGCTTCGTTTCGTCGATATTCGTCCTATCCTACACGCATTAACTCACGACACGTTTATAGTAGTTTATCATTACTACTTAATAACGGTACTGTTTGCTTAATGAATAATCTTTCTGAATTTAAAGTTTAGTTTGAGAGGTTCTCAAACCGCATTCTAAGGCAATTTAACATAGCTAAAGCGCGAAAACGATTTTCTCGTATCCCACGCATTTCGCGAATCGTTTCAAAATCGTTAATTCGAACCTTGCAATATGTCACTGTCATGCTCGCGCCCCCCTTGAGAAGCTTCCACGCCCCCCAAGGGGGGCGCGCCCCCCAGTTTAAGAACCCCTGACCTAAATCATAACGATCATGAAATCCATTTTCATGTTACCCATATCACTTTATTAAATAAAGTTCACATTTTGGAAACCTGGTTTGGAAAACCACTGGACTTGCACTTAAACAAATGGAAATGGTGTATGAAAATAATTTTTAATTAAAATATAAAAACTTTAATCTATACCAATGAAATAGCAATGCGTGATCAGGGCCGGTTTTAGGCCGATTTGACCGATTACATCAAATTGGGCCCCGCACCTTTAAGGGGCCCCGCGCTAGCGGGGGTCTTTCTGTATTACGAGGTTTAAAATACTACTAAAACGTAAAATAAAAAGTGAAATAATATTCTTTCTCATAATATCAATTTGTTATGCATCGTAACTAAGTCAAATTTATATTTCTGTGTCTGCCTGTTACGTCATAATAAATATGGTTGCAAGGCAAGAAAAGTCTCTTTCTGAAAAACTAAAGGTTAATTGCCTAATTTTCATTTTTTGCTATAAAAAGTAAAAAATATATCGTAAATAAGCATCTACATTACCTTTTATTTGTTTTATAGCAAGTATTAAATGTCTATTTTTGTAGTTTGTATGTACTGGTATGTATTTTATGATATATAAACACCCATAAATTTTGCTATGAAAAGTAGGGGCCCCGCCATCACATTTCTAATTGGGCCCCGCGGTTCCTAGCACCGGGCCTGTGCGTGATGAATGCAAAATATCCACGACTTTGACTTTTTCACAGACAAAACTTCTTTTAAACCTGGTTCTTTTCACATAACTATATTTAGCAATATCAGACTACTAACAGATACTTTAGAACCAAAGAATCAACAATCGAACGGGGTTTCACTATGAATCAAAATAAATTTAACAAAAGACTTTGTGAAATAATTTTGTTTATATAGAAAAAACAAAGCTATAGAAAAATAGAAAAAAAGATAGAAAACAAAAACCCGAAAAAAAAAACTATAAAAACATATAGAAAAAACAAGAAACTCGGTCTCACTTTTACCTTTTTCTTTTTGATCTCGATAGCTCTCTCTTCACTCCATGTCTCCCCCTGTTTGTATGCGAGCATCTCATCCTCTGTGAGCGGATGTTCCTTCTTTATCAGCATCACGTACCTGGGGGGTGAAAAGGGGGTTTTTGGGTATTTTCTTGGGGTTGGTGAAGTGTATTTCCAAGTTGTGACTGTTTTGGGATTTTTTAACTTAGACCTTTTTTTATATTTTGTACTTTTGGCCCTTTTTCTTTCTGGGAGTATTTGGTTACTTTTAAACTTTTTGAGTGGTTTTAGTTATTTTTTTGTAGTTTTAGTCGTTTTTTAGTCATTTTGGCAATGTTTAAAAATATTGGTAGTTTTTGTCATTTTTTTAGTCATTAGCCACTGGTTATAAATTATACTAGCATTTTATGGTATAATGCACAGTTGCATCATGTTATGTTACATATGATGTTATAACAAGGACCATCAACTCAACTCTACATAATATTGGCTTAGATGCAATGTCAGAATCATTCACACATCACCTGTCATTTTCCTCCCTTCCGAATGCTTGTGTTGACAAGCCAGCTATATCGGCCATCTCATGTCTGTCAACATATAGGAACTGGTTAAGTAGGCAGGAACGCAGGAATGAATATGGATACTCCGATACACAACCAATTTCTATTCGAATATACTGAATTGAATAAAATCTTTACGAATTTTTAAAACAGGCGATTGTTAATATGCTAATTGCCTGCAATATTTAGTACTTGTAGGAACGGTACATGCCCACAACATGTATATTTTTTTTTAAATGCATATTTTTTATATTTTATGTTTTTCCCAGTGAATGGGAAAATGCAAAGGGCGTTATTACATGGGCAATTGTCAGATCACATCACGCCAACCATGTATTTCAGTGTGTTGTGTATGATTGAGACAATTCATCAAATTAGTAGAACCCATTAATCCGCTGGGTTCATGCAATTTCCAACAACCAACAAGCTAGCAACCAGTTTCGAATCTGCAACCCTTCAGCTGAAAGGCTAACCCACCAAGCTAATCAGTCAGACGATAATTGCCTTGCCCAAAGTGCACAACCGACTAGCTAACGACTAGTTTGGAACCTGCAACCTTTCAGTTGAAAGGCGTCGCACTAAACTGCCAGACTAACTGGTCGGACAAATAAAATCGCCTACAAATATAAGCTTCTACCAACTTTCAGACTTTCAACAAAGCAAAGAGACAAAATAACAAAATAAGATTGGAATTACACGATGCTTCTCTGCAGTTTGTTCATCGGTTTCATCTTGCATCGAGTTTCTTCGTTGCTGTTCACAAAGTCTGTGATGCGTTTCTCGACGTATTTCCGAAACTTTTCCTTCCTATCTTTCTCCTCTTTGTCCAGCTTCTGCAGTTTAACCTGATGTTCTGGTGAAAAGGATTTACATATTTGAATAAAAGTAAAATCGCCTTCTAATATAGCTCCGCAATTATTGAGATTATACTCAATTTTTCATCCACACTCTGACATTTTTGATTCATATTCATTTAAATTCTGGTAAAACCATGTGCTAATATAACTCTATTCACTATTTTTGGGTTTATAATTGAAGTCCACATTCTGGCAAAAACTTTTAATTTTTTTATTTGGGACATATTCAAGACAAATCTCAAATATTATTAAATCATAGAGTCGTTTTTGCACTATATATGAGTTTCTACTAAATTTTAAATCCAGATTTTAAAATAAACTTTTGATTATTTTATTTTTTTAAGATATACTTAGAAACAATCCTTAGAAACATTGTTTTATTTTATTTTTTATTATAAATCAAAATATTATATATATATATATATATATATTGTGTTCTATAACAATTTAGTCTTAAATTTTTAATAATTCAAGAAGTTTTTGTCATATGTTTCTTTAATATTGTAAAGTATCCGGCCCTTTAAATACTGTATTTTCTGAAACCAAAACATAAAAAAAGCTAAAAAACACACAAATTTGTACCGAATAGAAAAAACGCCACAATGCAAAATACTAAACTTAAACGAAAAAACATTTTCTGGATCGGAAAATTCTCACCTTTTGCCTTTTTCTTTTCATCTACAGATGCGGTTGGTGGTTTTTCCATCGAACCAAGTATCGAACCGAGAAGGTCGGCCATTTTGGAATTCTACCTACTTTATTCACTCCCTGGATAAACTTCGCGTTATAAGTTATTACAGTGGGTCGTGCGGCAAAATTGTTAACAATACCAATACATAAACTAACTTACATCTAAAAAACGTTCTTAGCAACGAAAAAATCATGAGTTCGAAACTAAGTAAAAATTTAAAACAGTGGACAATTTCGCCTAAATAAGGGTTGAAAAAACAAGTAAAACGTGCATCAATATTAGTAGGTGAAAAACGAATCAATCAAAAGTATATAGAGTACAATCTAAATATAACCAAATTCACAGCACAAAAATGGACTATTTTAAACAAAAAATACATTTTGTTTAAAACGTACCATTGTAAAAGTATATTAAATTAAAAATAATGTTATACGCTGATCGTTATTTCAAATATAAAAATGTTGCATCGTAAATTTATATGCTATATTGCATAAGTTAAATTGACACAAAAATGCATGGATTTATAATGGTTCCATAGATATTCAACCCACATAAGTGCAAACCACACAGTTATTAACCCACAGGAATACGAACTCTACAATCATAGGATAATCATGCTTGGCCCCGTTAATGGAAAAATGCAAGGGGGGTTAACACAATGGTAATCGTCAGATCACCTCGCGCTCACTGTCAGGTTAATGGAGCTATTGCAGTGTGTTGTGTATGATTAATACTTTTCTTCAATTTGTTAGAGCCCACCTCTGGGTTCAGGCATCGTCTGCTAAGTGCCTTGTCCAAGGACACAACCGACTAGATGCCAGGAAGTTTCAAACCTGCAACCCTTTGGCTGAAAGGAGACGCACCAATCCACCAAACATAAGTCCGAAAAAATACATATGTTCATCAAAGATATAAACACACGAATGGCAGTTATAACGCAGGTATTTTTTATTTAAAAATTTAATAAAATATCCATAACTTGATAAACAGAAATAAGCCACTTTTTACCTCAGAATAAATACCATGTATAATGTGCATATTAGTAAGGTTAAATCTTATTGATATCAAATATTAAAGCTAACATGCATTGCAGTCAATAAAGATAACACATTAAATTTGACGGTGGGTAGAAAAACACTAAAAAAAAAGAAGGAAAACTGCTTAAAAAAACCACCTAACCAATCTTAATGCTAATTTCGGGCCCCAAAATGAGATTAACACTTTAGGTTTATTCCTTTTAATGTACTCTTTCCCTATTTTATTTCTTTTACTTAAATCCCTTTTTGACCATGGATACTATCAGATTTTTAAATCCAACACAACACACTGCAATAGCTCCGGTAACCTGACGATGGGCGCGAGGTGATCTGACGATTGGCCGTGTGTTAACCTCTTTGGTTTTTCCATTCACGGAGATAAACATAAATATGCAAACACAGTGTGTTGGCTATTCTTCATCTGCAAAACTATATCTATCACGATACTTCCGCGTACTTTGCCTCGATATCTCCACGTTTGTCGTTTGCGCTGTAGTTTCGCTTAACAATGATCCGTGCAAATTGCCTGACGATCTGTCCAGAAAAACACCGACTAATCCATACCACAACGAGTCGAAAATCGACTTTCGCGAGTCTTTGGCAGTAGAGGAGATCTTCTGCTTTTCTTGCTTTGATAAAAGCTCTTTGTATTCCTCCTCTAAAAGCGCCAGTTTGTGTTGAAGCTGAAGAAGCTGTTGTTCCATTTTCTTGTGGGAGGCGGACTTTGCTTGCTCGTCTTTCAATGATTTGCTGATCTGCTGAATTTCTTCTTTAACTTTTAATTGTTCTCTGGGTGATTAGTAGGGGTTAACGAAGTATCATTGCGAAAATGAAAATTGCATATTAGATAAGCATCTCAATAGTTATAATCTGTGCAAGTCAGCTATATCATAATTGCGATTTCTTTTTTTTTTAGATCAATCTTACTGGGTCAGTCCTACTAATATAATGCCATTTCATAGCCAGTAAACCCCTGAAGTTTCCCAAAATTTAAGTGCCTTTGTTCCAGTGCTTGCTTAGTTGATAGAATTTTATGTTGTGATTGAAAATAGATCGTGATTTTCACCTTGAATGTTCCCTTTCTGAACCTTAACAGCAACAACCAAAACTTGTTTTTACCAAATAACAACTTTTCTATATCTTATTCCTATACTTTCCATTCATAAATTGTTAACACCGCAAAAACTGGTTCTTTGAAAAAAAACGCCACTAGTCCACTTACCCGATATTCACAGTAAACTTCCTGAGTTCGTGAGCCTTTATGATTGGGTTGTAGCACTTGTCCAAACTGGGACAGTTGCATTCGAATCTCGTGGACAACGCTTCGGGCAACCGATCTTCTAAAGTTGCCGCTCTTCGCTTGTGACTGGGGTGAGTCGACGCAAATTCCAAGTTGATTTCGGAGTTTCCTTCCAACGCATCTGTGGCCTCCTAAAACATTTAAATTTCCTTTTAAGTCAGGTTTTAATCTGAATTAATGAGGACATCCAAAGCATTAAAAAGGTTCTTTTATTTAGGAACATGTAAAGAGTTATTGTCCGAAGTAGACTTTAAATTTACAATTTTTAACAGATCTAAAATATATAGCAATGAAAAATAACTTTTCATATGTTTTATAAAATAATTGTAATTTTTTATTATGATCATCATCAATGTTAAGCAGGCGCGCCGAACAAACGAAAAGCCAGGGCATGCGAGGGTTGAGAGAAAATCAATTTCGCGCCCGGCGCGCCAAAAAAATTTTTTAACATTAAATTGCCCTAGAATGCATCTCTTTGACATTTCAAACTCGGCTCTTAACGGTAAAAAATTTCGAGCTGGTACCGATTCGGCATGATTAGTAAACATTTTTTATTAAATAATTTGGAGCCCTCGCGTTCGTCGCGCCGAATGCAATAAAATCTCCAGCTAAAAACAAAATAGATTAAGTAAATAAATTGTATAAACTTCTCTTGTTTTGCAATGTTGACTTTAGACTTCAACTGACATTTACGGTAATGTATCTTTCCTTGCCACAAAAAGCGATGCGATAAAAAAGCAAGTTGTTTTCCGAGCTCTCGCTTTAAAAAATGTTCGGACGTCTTCGCACGATAGTTCGGACGTCTTCGCACGATAGATGCGCTTACGGTAAGGAGAAACGCACTACGCGTATTAGGTGCTCTAGTGTTAAGAGTTCCTTTAGACGCCTATATAGAATATAAGATATTATAGTTGCCAGTGGTTGTTGTACGCCTCTTTATTAAGCTTGTATAAATGTTTATAGCCCATCCAATCCTATAAAAATTCCTTAGATTCCGGTTAGTTATAATCGTCCGTTTTGAAAAATAAAGTTAAAAAATAATTTAATCGTCCCGACGTAAACCATTCGACTTTCCTTACTTGCGTGGAATAATTGGTGAAACAAATGTTATGTGTATGATGTGTATGTGCGCGTCTGGGAAATCAAATGATCTAGGCAATTAAGGACGTATCTAAAAAGTAGTTTGAAATCAATTTAGTTAGGGCAGGCATAGATTCAACAGGGCATTACGTAGCGGGATCTAATTAATCCATCTGTAAAACTAAATCATGCAAGCAACAATAAATCACATTGTTAATCGTGAAAATTTTAATTGTGTAAAATGCGTAAAATAAGTTTTAACTCAATTTTCGATTTATATTTTTAATTGATAACAGACTGTTTATACTAAAGAAACATTAGTTTACTCTCTCTTATCATTAGCGTGCGCTTTGAGCGTTCGCACGAGTCATCAAAAAGATACATGCGTCTACTCATTTCGGCCAGGTGCAAGTTGGACCAAAGCCAAACAATCCTCCTACTTACATGCTACGCCGACGATTGCTTAATAAATTAGGTTAAAAAAACGGATTAGCTTTCCTAAATGTCATTAATACACTCGCTACCGAATATAAAACTTATGCTTGGAAGTTGGAATATATCTTTAAATACCTTATAAAAGTGCCTGGTTGTTTCTTAAGTTGTTGTTTCATTGACGCCCCTGTATAATCACAGCAAAGGTGCGACCAAATATATACGCAAAATATATATTATACGTTTTACCACAAACCGTATAAAAAATTTAATTTTTATATGTTTTAAGCTTTAGCTCAAGCTTAATCTGTGCAGTTAAGTAGTGTAAATAACAGTTTAATCGATTTATAGCTGTAAAGTAAAACTATATTTCTCTCATAGTTTGCATTTTCGCGTCAGAAAATAAGCGTTTTTTGGACGCAATTTAGATCTCGATCGGATCGGCAAGGATTTTAATGATCGTGAAAAATCCTGATCAGCACAGCACTGGGAATTACCGTGCATGTACTTTGGTAGACACAAAAAACGCGTTGTTCTCCCATTGCGACGCTTGTATGTCTTGCGTAGTTGAATTGTAGTGCAGATAGGCAATTAATGTAGACGATCTGATGATCGAAACGCGTAAAAATCAGGTGATGCTGCATACCCTGGCAAAATGCCAGGGTCGGCTGGCATACTCTGCATACCCGCGTTCGGCGCCAGTGATGTTAAGTATTTAATAGGGTTTTTCCACTTTTTGTAATGTTAAATTAAAATAAATTATATCAAACTCATTTTGTGGTAATTTCAGCACTTAATTGCGTATTAAGAGAATCGGAAAATAAATCCGGATCATTCCCTTTCAAATGACTTTAAATCTTGATACTGCAATGGACATTCCTCTTTATAAGTATGGGACAGAAAGGTGTTTAAATCCAAGAAATTGCAAGGGAATTAATATACTAGACATTTTCATATTTTTAAAATTTTAAATGATTATTTTTTCATCCAAATTACAAAAACATTAAATAAAACACATAGGCCTAATATTCATTGCCGTTAAACTTAACTCTTTCCCTCCCAACTCGCCATATATGGCGAGTTGGTGGGAAAACATGGTATCCCGTCTGTCCATAAATGGATACAAATCTAAAAAACGATTTCTCCGCAATGCGTAATGGTAGAGACCTCAGCTATGGCTCATTCGATCAAGGAAACCCTATATTTTATTCTCTGTGATTATCGTATAGAAATATTAAAAATGCGAGGAGTGATAGCCTTTCTTTTTCAAGGCTTCGCCTCTTATTTCTATCGATTTTACACGAATTTACACGTGACTAACTCAGCCAATAGGAGTCGTGTTAACTTGCAGAGAAGCTCTTTTTGTCAAGCAAGCCTTTCTTTACATTCTCTGTGAATTTCGTGCCGTTGAGATAAAAAGGAGAGCGTTGGTGACGTTTTCGCAGCAGGCGGTTATGCTTCGTGTTCACCAAAGCATGAATCCAGCTGGGCCTGCTGAGCGCACGATAAAGAAAAAGGCGGCGAGACTAGCTAGTTCGGTGTGCCCTGCTTTGAAGAATATTGGATATAGTATTTGCGTTTGTTTGGTTTTGTATGCCCTTTTTACACTTCCTTCACTGTTCTTTTTTATACTTTTTACTATTTTAGTTCTTCAAAACTAAAAACTTCAGTGCGTTTTGGTTCAAGTTTTCATAATATAGTCAGAAAAAAGGGAAATTTCAATTACAAATAGTAAAAAAACTACTGAAGATAGAAATACAGTTCGAATTTTCCTGAGTACAAAAACTATTAGACCATCTACATTCCAATTTTCATCTCATTTGGGCATTCCAATAATAAGTGAGTATTTCGTTTGTCAGTGCACCTCAAATTTTTCAAAGTCGAGCAGAATTTTCTTTGCATAAAAAGTGGTGTTCACTAAAGTTTACATAATATATTCTTTATTAGAGGTAGATTTTAGATGTGCAGCTTGTTTAAAAGAGGGATAAATTATCTTTCCAACCATACTAAATATTAAATCATAGCATAAACTTTAGAAAAACTGTGCTAATTTGAAAATGACTAAAAATTGTAAAAAACACTGCGGGACAGCATGTTTGAATTAATGCATTTGGCCGGGAGTGAAAGAGTTAAGAATTAGCAATAAAGTGCAACAAATTATGTAAGAATTAATAGTATTGTCTGACAGATTAGTCCAGTGGTTTAGTGCGCCGTCTTTCAGCCAAAGGGTTGCAGCTTTGAAACTGGTCGCTAGCTAGTCGGTTGTGTTCTTGGGCAAGGCACCTTACGGATATTGCCTGAACCCAGCGGATTAATAGGTTCTACCAAATTCAAGCAACATGTGAATAATGCACAACACACTGCAATAGCTATGATAACCCGACAGTGGGCGCGAGGTGATCTGCTGATTGCCCAGGTGTTAACCCGCTTGGTTTTCCCATTCACGGGGATAAAGATGAATATCCTATTCTACCCGAGTATACAAACAAATCAGTGTGAAACAGGCTAAATTTAAAACTGAACTCACAATCAGCGCCATCTTGTCCCAAAGAAGAACACTCCATCTTGGGTCGAAGCAAGCTTTTGAAGCGAGCATCAATCCAACCTCATCCGCCTCTGTCTCCAGTTGTCTGCTGTACGGCAGCGTGAAGCCAACCTCGAAGAGAATCGGGTAGATGAAGTGTTGTATGGAGTACACGATAAACGCCGAGAAGTCGTCGAAGAGGAACCAAGTGAATGCGAGAAGCGGGATGATCAAGAGCTCGCCGAACACGGCGAAACTTTGCTGTTCCTGTGGAACAACAACATGACAGGGATCAATATTTATTTGAGTATTTTTATTGTACCAGTTCTAGTTGCTATAATGTGAAATAGATATTGTTACCCATGCTGTTTAAAAAATATACTTATTTTAATTAAAAAGGTTTATGATTTCAAAATAGGATACAGATTGCGCACCTGGCAGTCTTAACTTTACGTGTATAATGTTTGTTTTCCTTGAATCACTAATGGCAACAAAACTGATTTTATGTGAAATTTGTTTATATATCGGCTGCATAAAGACACATTCTGTATATAAAAGAACATATTCAGTAATGTATCAGCTGCACAAAGAAACACGTTACATACCTGTACATGCCCCAGTATAGCGTGCGACATCTCGTGGCCAATAACGATCGCTAACTCTTCCCAATCGCTCATCACGTTTATCATCCCAGTGAACAGGAATATTTCCCCGTTCGGTAAAACGAAAGCGTTTTGTATTTCCGAGTCATCGATGACTGTTAGTTTCCACTCCATATCTTTGACGATGTCTATATCAGCGTTGTGGGTGGTGAGGGATTTGACAATGCTGTTGCATTTCTGGTATAGAGGGTCTTTGGGTTGGAGTATTTTTGATCCGTACTCTTCCATTAGCGCTTTTCGGTCCATATCCGCGAGAACTAAAATCTGCTCTTTTGTGAAGGTGATCCACCTTTTTCGGCCGGTTATTGGGCAAGTGTCGTAGTGCACTACTGAGTAGTAGCCGATGTACATAAGCATTACTCCAGCCACACTAAATGCGATCCTGTGTTTTGACAATTGTTTCTGGATTGATTCTGGCAGTTTTGAGTGGAGCATTCGGGAATACCGACCGAATATCATTGAAACCCCTTTGAGCACCTTTATTCCCTTTATTTTAAACAGAAACATTAAAATTGGGTTGACAGGTCGCCTTTCTGATGTTGAAAATCTTCTCAGTGCTAGTTCTATGTATTTAGTACGATGCGGTTGTAAAAGTTGGGGCATTTTCAGCATAGTTTTTGTGGAAATTCGGGCAAGTCGGCTTTGATTCTTGAATAAACCCGTTTTACAAAACGTCCGCACAACAACGTTACGAAACATCATCATTTTACACAAAACAAGGATAAATGACTAGGTATCTTACACAGGCCTACTGGGAAGTCCAGTATCCATTAAATACATTAATACCTGTACGGGATACCAAACTACATAAAGTCATAACGTAGAACATCAAAAGGTGTCTTTTACAAGAAGGAAATACAACCAAAAAATTCCCTCTGTTGAAACTCCGACAAACATCCAAATTCATAGAGGTCCTATATTTAATGTGGTGAACTAAATTCTTGCTTGGAGTGAAGTTTTTCAACCTGAATAAATTATACCCGGCTAAATATTTAGATGTGTTATTGCGTTGCCTTGATCTGGATCGTTGCAGATTCAAAACGTGTCGCTTGCTTGTCGCTTGTGTCCATGGGCAAGACAATAAAACTTTCGGTTCTACAAACTTTTGACTAAAAGACGAAACGGCTTTCAATCAAAAGTATATTACACTTTATATCGAAGCCATATAGTTATAAATAAACACAAATTTACGGCATTCCACAATAAATATCATTGCACTTCACGTTTTTTCATTGCGGTCTGTTGGTTTTACCGTGGGAAAACACGTGTCCACAATACGGAAGTATAGTTTTTCCGAATCAGCTGTTTTGATGTGACGTCGCAACTTTGCCGGTAATTTAGTAGTTGGACCGCTTGCGCGTTGTGCAAAGCGGGACCGGCCGCTTGCTTTCCGTATAAATGGTTGGAGGTTTTCATTGTGGGTTTCCCTCTTCAAGTAGAATACAGTCAAGTCTATTTCATTGTTGGTCACTAAATAATAATTAATAATATTCTTCCGCCGAATAGTTTGCTAATTTAGTTCGTTTCTTTTAGCGGAAAGGTCGTAGATTCGAAACTATTTTCTGTCTAGTTAGTTGTTACTTGGGTAACGTACAGTGTATATCTGGATCAACTGAAAATATGTGTTGTAACTAAAACTAAAGTAACGTATCAATTTGTCCGATCGGTTTGTCTGGTGGTTTATTGCGAAGACTTTCAACTGAATGGTTGCAGATTCGAAATTGGTCGCTAGCTAGTCGGCTGTGTCCTTGGGCAAGGCACTTAATGGATAGTGCCTAAACCCAGCAGATCAATACTTAAAGCAGGAAAAGAGAGAACATGCTCACTAAAACTATTCAAACTTATCTTAACCCTTCTCTAAACACTTAATTTCAACCCAAAACTACCCCATTTTTAAAACTAACTTTCATGCCCTAATCTTCATTTAAATGTGTAGTTTCCCGCTTTCCTTCCTTTTAGTTTTCCCATTTAAAACATGTTATGTTAAACACACATCTATCCTATCACAATGACAAAAGTAAAACACTTTCGGGTTAAATTTCATGGTGTTAAAACACAAGTGACTAAATCAGTGAAATCCATAATTAATTATTATAATATTTGGTTGCACTTTCAGAATCTAAGGTAGCGTTTGTTGTAATATGTTGGGGTCAAGAGGAATATTTTTGACTGCGACGAGTGTTTTGTTGGTAAGTTAAAAGTGTTTTTCCACCCAATTTAGCTTGAAAGGTCACTAACTCGTCTGAGAAGTATGGCAATGACGTGTGTTAGAACTATTTGCCACCTATGTTTTGGTTGTGGTCACTGACATTAGCATACATGATAACCCACCCTCCATTTTACAATCCACTTTATAATATTATATAAAGATTAAGTTTGATTTAACAACTCATCTTTCAGGTTTTGGCTATCCAAACAGTGGAAAGCAAGAAAAATGCTGAACTTTCGAAATTTGTACAAGAAATTGACAATGCAAAAGCTTTTAAAAAGCTTCTGAGAACCAAAACAAATGTACTTGTTCTATTTGCAGAATCAGGTATGATTTACACTGAATTTGCTTGTAGAATCCAAGTTTCGGAGTACTATGTGTTCTGATTATTATTTGCGATTTTACTATATTCTAAGTACCGGTATTTGAGATTTTACAGTATTGTGAACATTTGTTTTATATAAAATGTTAAAACAGGATATTTGATGCACAGTGCACAGCTTAAAAATACAGGGCACATTTAACATGAATGTTATTGGAATATCCTATGTGCACTGGGTGTTAGAGCTATTATAGTTTTTGCATTTAATAAACAATAGAAAATGCATTAAATTTTATTCAACATAATTGCTTAAAGTGTTTTCCCATTTGTAAATGTAACCCAGTAGTGGGTTTAAACCCAAAACCTCACCATCACTTAGACTACATACGAGCTAACTTGCAGGGAATAAGATGTGGTAGGCCTCTTTTTCACTGTCAGATAAAATAAGTTGTCTAAATTTATTATTTCCACAGAGAGTGCAGCTTCAAAGAGTTTCGATGTGTTTGGAGAGACCGGCAAGAAATCAAAGGGAACAGCAACATTGGCTTGGGTGAACTGCGCAGATAAAGAGGGGAAAAAGGTGATTTAAATTTTTTTATATATCCAACATTAATTATCAAAGCCAGGGCCCACAAGTAATACTCCTTTTTTATGTCTACTCTGTGTAATTATTCGTGTGACACACGTGGCCTAAGTAAAAATTTACTCCCGCATATAAAACACCAGTTAGCAGTTAGCGCTTACCGCGACTGTTTTCTATTCTACCAGAGTTTACCCTTTTTATTATACATACGGCACACCCAAATACTGTAGTATGCAGCATAATAAAGATTGTTATAATACAATATTTAAACAGTTGTTATGCATTACAAACTATAGTTGCCAGCCTTGTTTAACTCCCGTTACTCGTGTGACGATTTACTCGCGTAAGACTTCACACGCAAGTCCTATTTGCCCGATGGATTTTTGGCCCTGAAAGCGGTTCAGTGATTATAATATGTGCATAAACAAGCCATATTTCTAGTTGGACAGAAAAATCACCAAAGCAATTTTTTGAAATCACGTTATATGATCCTATAAGGTTGGTTTAAAGAAATAAAAAATCTTCCCAGTACCGTTGGTTCAAAGGCCGGTCTAGATAAAAAAAATTACTATCATTAATAAGTATTTCTTTCAATTTTGTATGTCTTGTGGTTTTAGGTAGCATTGCATCATTGAAATGGATACTGCTTTTTAATAATCTACATTGCTGTTGTGTTGATACAACACATCTTTTATCTATGTTCAACCAAAGAGATGCGGATGGTTAAAACTAATTAATCCTCTGACATGACCTTCTGTTATTTTTAAATTTTAACTGTTAACGAAAGTACCTTAACTTACATTTTCTTTAAATATTAGTAAGATAATTTCTTTTGAATATGAAATAATTCTAAAATGCAAACTTCAATCAAATAGATAGTATTTATATACAATTGGATAATAGTCACATGTAATTAGATAGTAGTTACATACAATTAAATTAACAATTACATAAGGTGATCATAATATATAAAATTACAACTAAACCATCGTTTTCCAACCCCAGCTGTGCAAGAAGCAGAAAGCGAAACCCTCTCCAACTGAGATCCAACATTACAAGGACGGAGAATTCAGTTCAATTTATGACAGGAGGTTCTCAGTCAAGGTTTGAACTTAAATTGTGTTTTTTCAGTGTTTGATGTTTACGTTCACAATATGCACGAAAATGGATAAAGAACAACACATTAATGTATCATATTTTACGGACCATAAAGCGCACTGTCAATAAATTACTTTATTGTTTTTTTCATATAGAAGGTGCACTGGGCTAAAAGATGCAACATTTTTTACAGCGGTTTGTTTGTAAAACAGTAATACCTGTATTGGTTTTTGGTGTAGGCAATAAAATATAAAGCACTACCCCTACCCGATCAATTTATTAGGTGTACCAGCTTATAAGGCACACAAACAAATTCAAGAAAGAGAAAGAAATAAAGTGCGCTACCGGTATATGGTCTGTAAAATACAGTAATTATTAACATACAATTTAATCAGCACCACACATTCCCATATAAAGAGAAGATTGGCTCGAAATATTACAAAAACTCACAACGACCTTGAGTAAAACAAATAGCAACCCAGGATATCGCCCCACCCTTTTTAGTAACCCCTTCCCGAACCCAACTAAACCCCTTATGCTCCCCGCAGTCGTTGCTGGCGTTCCTGAAAGATCCGAAGTCGGATGGTCCTTGGGAGGAAGAGGAGGGAGCACAGGATGTTGTGCATCTTGAATCCGAGAAGCAACTCAACAAGTTGATAAAGAAGAACAAACCGATGCTCGTTATGTTCTATGCTCCGTGTAAGTATGGGATGACTGTGTGGTGTTTAATTTTAGTACAGAATGTTAGTTTAAGAACCTAAATAATTATTTCAAGCAGCTAAACAATGTAAAAGTTTGCTCTTAGCTGGGAGTCCTTTACGTATCATTTTCAATTTCAGAATTATTCAATGATTCATAATTTCGAATTTCCAATTCCTCAAAAGGCAAGAAATAACGTTCTTTGTACTTGTTTGATTTTGAAAAAGATCATTTGTACAAGCACATTACAGGGATACAATATTCCCACCACTCAAAAAACTGTTGTTATGCATATTGGGCTATACACAGAAAATATTAAACTTGGAGAAAATGATTAAAATGCAATAAGCAATTTATGAAATGTCTCTATGAAAAGGATAGATGAGAATAATTAGTCTGACTTCATGTTTTTTGCTAAGGCTATCAAACAACTTCATACATTAAACTTTAAAGGATATTTTTATTGAAAATTTGCATTATTTTGGTAAACCTTGTACACTGCAAGGAATTTAAGTTAAGAATGGCTTACAAGGTTAAAAGAATGGCTTACAATGTACTTTAATAGATTAATGTTGACTAAAATATGCCCTGGTACAGTGTACAATGCACTTTCATTTTTAAAAGTTGCAGTCTCGCAAATCTTGTTGAAATGCGTAATTAGTCACTTACCTTTCTTTTGTAACTCATAATTTGCTTTGTAACTACAATTGCCCTTATTAGAACGTCATGAAACTATTGTATACAATGTATTATTATTACTCTTTCGTTTACTTAAAATAATCCCAAAATGCCCTGTGGCCGTTTTTCGGTATATTAGTTGGACATTACAAGGTAATAATGTACCGGTCTGGTACTTCTAAATCGATATCAATTTTAACCAATTTGTAATTTGTAGCTTAAGACTCTCTTATCCACTTCAATTACAGGGTGCGGGTATTGCAAGAGGTTTAAACCGGTGTTTTCTGAAGCAGCTACAGAACTGAAAGGAGAAGTTGTAAGTCATGTAGCATTATAGGTGGCTGTCGAGGGATCATAACGATTTAGGCATAAGTGTTCTGGTTAATTGATTAGGAAGCCTTATTACCCTTCTCGTGTCTCATAATGGTATTCCATTGGTTATGTAGAATTAGGTGGAGATTATTTTTGCTCTAAAATTGATTTTTGAAGTCAAAAACTATAAAAAACCACTTCTATCATTCTGAATTTTAAGAAAACAATAAGTCCTGTCCCATAATAGTATTCTAGACGCAATTTTAAAAGTTACAACACAAAAACAGTTACATTTTACACAGATCCTGGCTGGATTAGATGCTGAAGGTAATAAGGATGCACAATCTATTCGACAAACTTATAATATTACCGGCTTTCCAAAGACCCTCTATTTTGAGTGAGTGCAATTGTCATTTATGAGTTACATTTACCCAACTTATTATTGCAATTTTACCGTCAATATTTTGTCCATGTTTGACTGATCATAAGTGTCCATGTAGCATTTTTAAATTATTTTTTCACATTTTATATCTGTTTATTCATCTTGTTTTTAGTGATTTTTTTATTTTACAGACAATTTGTTTTAATTGTTTTTTTCCACTTTGGATTGTAAGTGATTATGTAGCACTGCTTCTGATTTTTTCCATCATTTTTATAACTTTTGTAAATTTTAACCCCTTTTTTAGTCATTTCTACAGACAAATTTTTGTATCCACATTTACATTTGAAGTGTCCACACAGCATTACTACCATGCTACCCTTATTGTCCAGCACACTGTGTGTTAGTTATGATATTTTCCTTAAAACTTATCCCAACTTTGATGCAAACCACATGATCTGACTCACGCTTCCATACGCAGCAAAGGCAAACGGCAGTTCGAATATTCCGGAGGGCATACTAAACAGGAAGTGGTAGACTGGCTCAACGAGTAAGTAGACAACTAGCAAGTTCTGTCGGATTTACTTTATTTTACTTTTGCTCTATTAAATTCTTCTGGCTTTACTAAAACACTTTACCTATTTATTTTGTCTTTTTAATACACAATATATAGCCTTTTTAATATTTTTTTTATTTAATACACATTTTAATACAGAGGCGACATGCCACTACATAAAACCTATTGGTGATTCAGTGTCGTGTTATCTAATATCTACGTAGAAACACTAATCTTTTCTTTTATCTGTATTTGACAATTTTTTGGGGGAGCTCAAAACTAGAACTATGAAGTGCAAAACTAGACAGATATTTACATATTTACAATTTTTAGACAAACATTCTAAAACAAAAAAAAAGGTACTAAAACATGACCAGATGAGGTATTTTTCTGAAGGCATTTTGACTGGCCCGCAGACTGTAGCTAACCATACCCGGTACTAAAGATATTGAATACTATTCATGTAATAATATGGCCCACCAAGAACTTCATTACCCACATCTGGCCCACTGACTAGAGAAGTTGCCCACTCCTGAACTAACCCAAATAAGAAGTAAAACAATATAATTCATGGTAAAGTAAGGAAAAAGCAAGACAAAGCATTAATCCAAAAAAGTGTTATTTGGAGTATTTATATTTCTTGAATTAAAAATTCAGACAAATTACCATTTAAAATAAACCAAAATGTCATTGTATAAAAATCACCAACACACACCATTTCCTGCACCAGTCCACAGGAACCAAAACCCAAGGAACCAGAGCCGAGTTGGGCGGATGGGGACACCGATGTCATCCACCTCACCGATGCAACTTTCGATCCATTCATTCAGGAGAATAAGAAGGTCATGGTGTTCTTCTATGCTCCGAGTAAGATTAAAAAACACATTTTTGTTAAAAACAACAAAAACTCAGAAATTTTTATAAATCTCATAAATTTTTTTTCACCAATTCCGTCCAGTTTTTTTTACATTTTTGGTCATTTTTTTGGAAAATATCGTCATAGCTTAAAATGAGTTGTGATGTGTAAATGTCTGGCCGAATAGCTTGGTGGTTTATCGTTTTTTAGCAGAAAGACTTCAGGTTCAAAACTGCTCGTAGACTGTGTACTTGGGAAGAGCATAAACGGATTTTACATGAGCCCAGTGGATTTATGGGTTCTACCAAAACTGAAAAACATTTTATTCATACACAACATACTGCAATACCCCCAGTATTCCCATGATGAGCAAATAATCTGACAATATTACCTCTGAATATCCTATCCACATCTTAATGACTTCATTAGACAACATTGCTATAAGAACCGAATCCATACCCTGCCCAACCGCTCTATATAGCCGGGCGAAAGCTCCCCAATAATAATTGATTATTCTCCAGGGTGTTTTTTACTTGACAACATTGCTATAAGAACTGAAGCTCTATATAGCCAAATAAAAACTCCTCATTAATTTGTTTATTGCCCAGGGTGTGGTCACTGCAAGAATTTGAAGCCGGAATGGGAACAAGCGGCCTCTATTCTCAAGGATGAAGAAGCGGCTGAAAAGCTCACAGCGGTTGACGCAACTCAGTTTAAAGAACTCGGAAATCGATACAAGGTGAGCCACATCCTTTCCCCCCATCACTCCACCACTCTGTCAAACTGTTAGGACTTATGTCTCCAACCTTTCCTCACACTATTAGGGGTTATGTCTTTATCCACCACTAACCTTATTTGGGGTCATGTCTTTTTGACTTTTTATTGGGGTATTTACGTAAACATATTTGGAAAATTCCTTGTATTAAGAAAAAAATAGGCATAAATGTGTATGTTTTTTGAGTTTATTCTTATTAGGATAAACAACCATTTGTTTAGTCTAAAAAGACCCATCTTTTATTAAAATATAAATAATCAAATGAGCTGCATTTCAAAGTGATACAACATAAAATTTAATTTCTTTTCCGGGGTAATGCTTCAACTTTATCGCATTTAATGCTCAAAAACGCACCACAAAATAGCATCATGTATTTCATCCAGGTCACCGGATACCCAACCGTGATATACTTTGAAGATGGGGAACAGAAATATGACGCGTCCTCTGC
>CH002270.1:792136-814602 GCA_000149265.1 Ciona savignyi | reverse complement strand
TTTGGCAATCATTTTAGCAGTAATATTAAACAATCTTCTTAACAGTGATATTAAGACAAAAAATATATATATATAAAAAAATATAAATGTTTTTTTATGCAGTGTTAGTAAAGAACTGTGCAGACTACCACTGGCAATGTTTCTGTTTACTACTTTTGTTTTACTGAGTTTACATCCGATAATGGACCTATCACTGAGACCGTTATAGCAATCGGTGTTACTATTCGGCAACATAACAGTACTAATTTACACAAATTTTATCCTACAGATTTTACACAGTACATACTCCGAAAGAAATACTTTATTTCATATACCAGGCTATGAAAATATTTGTATTAACCTCAACATATTCATGATAATATTTAAACTTTGGTAAGTTAGGATAGTGTTTGTTGACCAGCTATTTAATTATCCCAAATTAAATGTCAGTTATCTTTTTGTTTTTAGGGTGTTGTTCATACTATTTCTGCCCATTAAAAAGTTGTATTAAAATCTTTCTGGTTTAGGTTATAATTTTCATTCATTTTATATTCAATGAGTTGCTTGTTATAATTAAGTAGAGACACTTAATAGCCACTTGTATCAGGATGTTATGTTGTAATTCATTTCAACAGCTCACTTAACTGATATTGATTAGTACTTCTGTAAATAAGTGGCGCAGAAGTACATATTGAACTCAGGATAAAATTTTCTGGCCTAGCTGCTTATGATTAGAAGTTTGAAAGATTAAAAGCGAATATTTGATTTGTTTAATCTGAAATGCGGCTATAGGCCAAAAACGATGGCTGCCAGGGTTTCTTTATCTTTGATATTGGAATCCTTTTACCCTTGAATGTAGATTTCAACCCTGCTTAACATAACTAAAACATTAGAGCTTGGTGTAATTACGAAATTACATTCAGTTACGTAATTATGGACGTCGGAATTACGTTACGGACATCAAATCAAAATTACGTATTTATACATATTCTGTCCGTAATTATTTCCGATACATATACAAAAATATACCGAATTATATACAAAAACAGTCTTAGCAACGAACCCTAAAAAAATAACTTACCCTTTATCCATCCCTTTTAGCCCCAAGCAACCCCCAGAAATGGGCCTACCAGCTTTGATGAGATAATAAAAAAACTAACTTACCCCCTTATCCACTCCTTTTAGCCCCAAACCACCCCCAGAAAGGGGCTTACCGCCTCTGATTAGATAATAAAATAACAACGCACTCTTTATCCACCCTTTTAGCCCCAAGCCACCCCCACCCCCCGAAAAAGAGTGGACGGAAGTCGAAAGTGACGTCGTGCACTTGGGTGACGATTCGTTCAAATCCACTGTCAAAAAGAAGAAACATGCTATTGTTATGTTCTATGCTCCGTGTAAGTACGGGATGACTGTGTGGTCCTTTATGTCAGTACATGAAGCTAAGCACCGATATACTATTAAGTGATATCTATAGCTGGGTATTTCCCTATTTTGTTTAATTTTATTTAGCTAGAATGATTTTAAAATCATTTATTTCCGATTATTCTGAAATCTTTAACTATCTATGTGATTAATATTTATAAATGTATATATGTAGTTATACTCGCACCTATTTGTGTACATTTGTTTTTATATATTAATATATATATAATTTAATGCATAGGTAATGTGAAAACCCTTCAACAACATTGATTGTTAGTTATCTTGGATATAAAATAGGAAAAAATGAGGTATTTGTCAAATATTATATCCTTACCAGTGTATCATACAATTCATGTTTTTCACAAACTTTTTTTTTGTAATTACATCCCCTTTTTCTTGTTGAAATGACTCTGTATCCCCAGGGTGTGGTCACTGCAAGAAAGCAAAGCCCGAATACCAGAATGCAGCTGCGCAGTTCGCAGATGATAAAAAGGTGAGGGAGGTCGTTGTGGTTTATCCTGGCGGATGGGGAGTGTGGATCTTACAAGCAGTCTTTCAATGATTTAGCATTCGTTAACTATATTTTTGTTACTAATGAAACAAAAACTGTAGCAATTTTTATCATTTTCATCATTTCACTTCAATATCAATGCACTGAAAAAATCAATAAATTTAAGTATCCTATTGTGGGTAGAACCTTGCGTTAACAGTTGGTTAATACTACCATAAATGGCCTGATTCCTTAACTAACTGATGCCCATAATCTATCTAAAGTATACAATTTACGCTGTTAAATTCTAACCTACGGAAAGAAAATATATTTTTTTCCAATATTCTGTGAAGTAAGAATTTAAGCCTTATATCATTTAATCCTGCACGAATGTGCCACTGTGCACCCATAAACCACTGACGAACAATACCCCATGTTTTCACACATGATGTGCCACCCCCTTCCCCCTTTCCTACTAACAATACCCCATCCACAGGTTGTGTTCGGGGCTGTTGATTGCACCAAGAATCCGAAAACTTGCGAAACATACGACGTGAAGGGCTACCCCACCATCTACTACATGTCGTATGGGAAGAATGAGCAGAAATACCAAAGTGGAAGAGAGGTTCGTATTCAATACATGAAGTAAAAGTTTATAAAGGATGTTTTGAGCTTTAGGCTTCAAAGGCATAAGGGGTAGTTTTAAATAGTGGTGGTGGGTTTGTGGGGTTGTGGTTCTTTCTTTCAAAAGAAACCTGCATAGGATTGTTACTTACTTGTTCTTTTTTGATTTTTTTTTTATAAATTTAAAGATAATTTCCTGGATGCACTATTCAAAGCGTATTTGATAGGATATTCATGTTTATCTCTTTGAATGGGAAAACACAATGGGTATTATCACACGGGTCATTGTCAGACTATCTCAGAATATAGAGCAACGTTATCACACCTGTAATTGTCTGATTACCTTGCAGCTACTGTCGGACTACCGATACTGTTGCTATGTGTTGTATTTATGAGCTGTTTCTTTCAGTTTTTGCGAAATCCATTAATCCATAGAGTTCCTACAATGTCCTCTAAGTATCTATTAAACATGCAACGTCAGACCTTATGTCTACAGTCGGATAACTGAAGCTATTTCAGTGTGTTGCGTATGATTGAGACGATTCTTCAATTTTTGTAAAACCTATTAATCCACTGTGGCTATTATCCAGGTAACTGTTTAGTGGTGTTAGAGAATTTCCTTATTAGATTACCCGTAGCTCAACTGTAGTTCTAACAAAAAATATTTTATTTTTTGTTTTTCACGCGTGCGTCTTCTACCTATCCACCCAACTCCCTTCTCTTGTGATGTCATACCTTTGCTTGTGATGTCATAAAAGGAAGCGGATTTCGTCAAGTTCATGTCGGACATCGCCGCGGGAGCAAAGACCGAGCTTTAACTGCATTATGACATCATAGAGCCCATTGTCATGTAGAACAATAGCATTTGCAATAATTTTTTTCTGTTTTACACCAAACCAAAAGACGATGAAAAAACTTGGAAAAAAAATTTATGAGGCGTTAGATGATACTGATGCAAGTAAAAGTGACAAATTTTTTTAGATCGCACTTATGTACCTATTACTTGAAGCATTTTTGCTAGGAAATTTTGCTACATTTCAATATATCCTTGTTAAATATTAGTTTATCAAAATTTTCACTGCATTTTTAAATTGCATTATGAAAACTGTTATAAAACTTTACAATAATAATTATTTGCTTTTAATTGTTGATCTTAAACTGCGGAAATTCATTCTGAATGTTATATATATATTGCTAATTTGGTTTAAACCTATAAAAAGTGCGACTTAAAAGTATGGAGCCAGAATATCAGTTATCCAATCGTATTTATTTGTACAGAATCTCGCTTTAGGGAATTTCCCATAGTACACTTAATGCTCAAATGGCTTTCACCAATTAAATAAAATTGTATAAAAAAGTTTCATTTTATTTTTACCGTAATTTTTTTTTGAGAATTGAATCTGACCGTTGCACTAAACAATCATTAGAGAGTAGATAGGTTTAAAATCGTATGCCTTTACCAAACTCCAGTGGTTTTGTAATGTGTATTTCCATGTGCCATACTCTAAACTACATCTGTATAATTTTTAATTGTCGAATTCTCAAGCAAGTCTTTTGTACCTCACATAATTTTTTTTTTCCAAATTGCCTAAATTCTAATTTCAACGTAGTTTTTGACCTATTTTTCCAACCGTATTCATTTGATTAAGAAAATATAATTATTCCAGTAAATACAAGTTATTCGAGAGTAGTTTGATGGAAATATGTTGAAATAGAGTAGTGGGTAATGGAAAATAAATAAAAAAAATTTCTTATTATAGTCCTTGTGTTGTCTTACCTATAGGTTGTGTGTATTTAACATACTTCTTTGAAAATATAATTTGGCTTTAAAATTAAGTAGTCAATTGGGATAGGTGAAAGAAAAAATGTAGCGAATAAACAAAAAATGTTGAAAATGAGTTGACTCATACAAAATCAGATTTTTGTACAAATTAGTTGGTGTTAGTTTAGAATTAGTGTTATTTTAATTACTGAATTGGTTTTATTTTAGCATAGATTATTAATAGTTTTTTTTAATTTGTGTTATTGATATACAGCATAGCAACAATTATCACTAATAAAAACTTTTTTGTTCAGATTAGTTTTCATAATTTTTGACTAATTGTCAGTTTACTCTAATTTTTATGTGAGTTTAATAAATATTCTAGTTCCTCAATTATAATTTTTTCCTATTTTTAATAATTACTTTTTTTCCTATTTCAGTTTTTTATAAATTTTAATTTTTTTTTGTATAATCGTTATTTTCTTTTTATGTTTAATTTTCAGGAAGAGAATTTTGTTGAATTTATTGAAAATCAAGAACGAATTTCAAATGAAAATGAGAAAAACGAAACATTCTGGAATGACATTCAGTATTCAGAGCATCTACATTACTTAACAAGTGATTATAAGTAGCTGATGTTACAAATGTATTTAGATGTAGGGGTTCTAAGTGTCAATCTTAAATAAAATCTGTTATTTTTTTTTGTATCGGGACTTTTCTAAAAAAAACTAAATTCACAGAGATTTCAGTTTCTTGATAAAAAACATGCTTCACTTAGGTGTTTAAGTACACACAATTACCTTGTTTCAATACCAACAATAGGCTTCCATTGAGCGTTGCTCTTCTTTTTTATATACCTTTTTTTGATTATGTTGAATGTAAGGGCAAAACTAAAAGGAGAGAAACTGCTCACTATAACAAAGATTATTACATTAGAGTCAGTTTTAAACATGAGGTTGAAGTAAGGGTTAGTTCTGGGGTTAAAGATTAGTGTTTAGGGCAGAATCAGTATGAGTATCCATAGATTTAGAGAGCAGTTTCCCTTATTTTAGTGTTGCCCCATTTTAGCACCCACCATGAACTACAATAAGATTTCCGGCCTGGTGGTCTAGCGGTTATGTGCGTCGCCTTTCAATCGAAAGGTTGCAGGTGTGAAACTGGTCGCTAGCTAGTCGGTTGTGTCCTTGGTCAAGGCTCTTTATGGACATTGCCTGAACCCAGCGGATTAATGGGTTCTACCACATTGAAGGAACGTGTCTATCATATACAACACACTGCAATAGCTCCGGTAACTCGACGATGGGCGCGAGGTGATCTGACGATTGCCCGTGTAATAACCCCCTAGGTTTTCCCATTCACGGGGATAAACATGAATATCCTATCCTATCCTATCCTATCCTAAGATGTGTAGTTACTATAATATGTATAGATTATATTTCTTCTCTTATATTCCAGATGAAACTTGGAGTTCCTTTGTAAAGGAGCACTCTAAAGTATTGATAACCATCTACAGTATCGAGTGTCCCAACTGTCAGAATGTTCGGTCAGAACTCGCTAAATGTGCGAAAACTGCAAAAGACGAAGAGGTAGTGAGTGGAACATTTTTTTTAAAACAAATTTTACACGCCAAAAATTGGTTATAATTTTGTTTAAAACTCTTTATTAGTAATTGTGTGATATAGAGGTTGTAACTACATTGCTAGTTGGCAAACCCTATTTTAAATATTCTGTTTTGAATTTTTTGACAAATAAATTTTTTTTACAAACAAAAAAATTTAGTGTGGTAAGGCTTTTACCATTTATATGTACACCTTTACAACTACAAAAATTCACTGGAATATAAAATGTCAAAAGATGTTGTTTATCGAATCAGAGTTTTTATTAGATTCCAGTGCTGTAATAAACAGTAATTTGCAATTTTTCGTAAGCATTTTAAATATTTCAAATTTCGTAATTTTTGTCCTATAAAATAGTGCAGTGCTTTAAATATGGTTATAGTTTACCTGTTTTAGTTTTTACCTAGAAATGGTATTAGGTATTTGTAGGAATAACGAGTATCAAAATTCGAGCAAATCCCTAATAGTATCGCTAGGTTGAAACTAAAAAAAAGTAAAAATATCACCATATTTAAAGCACTACACTATTTTATATGTTAAAAATTACGAAAAATAAAATATTAAAAATTGCTATAAAAAAATTGTAAATTATTTATTATCTTTATTTAATCGTCAATTCTACCAGATTCCAGTGGAAATCGCAGTAATAGATGGTAACAAGTATGCCAGTAGTATCCCAAGATTGTGGACTACATCCATGGGCACACCCACAATATTCTGGTACAAGAATGGAATAAAGCAATTTGAATACATCAAATCCCGATCAGCAGAGGATTTAATCAAATTTATTAAAAAGTAACAGTTTCCATTTTCTATGCATTAAAAGTTTTGTCAGCTGGTTAAGCACTGTCTAAACTTGATCTTATAGGTTTAATTTTATACCTTCATTGGGGAGAATTCGATGGAGTTAAACTTTATATTCGAGTTCAAAATAGAAATTTTTTTAATTTAAAAACTGTTCTAATACATAGACATTGCTGAATGTAATTTGGTGTGTAGTTTTTATTGTGCTTTTTTTGATTTATTAAATGCATACATGTGGTTTTTTAAATTCATTATTTTCTTTTTTATGGCGTAACATAACAACCATCATTTTGGTGTTTATGTACCACTTTCGTTTGGTCTTTTTTAAATATGTTTTTTTTTAAATTATTATTTAGAATGAAAAAAACTCTTATAAACTAAACTAAACAGTTTTAAGCATGATGCATGGAGTAATCTTAGAAAAAAACATAAAGTCCAAAGTAATTATTTTCATTAAATGATAAGCAATTTCCGAAACAAACTTCTCTCATAAAGATAAAAATCATAACTTTGGGTCCGTGTTTATTACTTAGACATAAATAAATAATTTATTTTCAATTTTCAATCATCTTTGAAACTTAAAAAATCGTTTCATTTGATTTCAAAATTGGTTTTTCAGCCCAAAAAAACCTGAGGTGAAAAAGGCCCATCCTGATTGGTCAATGCAGGAGTCAGCTGACGACATCTACCACCTCGAGGACAGGGTTTCGATCGGTTTGCGAAAGACCACCTCACATGATGGTTCTGTTTTATTCACCAGGTACAGCAGTGCGCATTTTCATCTTTTATTCACCGAGTGAAGGCGTTTCTCCGTCTATTGAATGATTTGCAGATTATGCCAATTTTTTTCTGGTCAGTTGCCTTGTCTTCATATTGAACACCGGTCATTCCAAAAAAAACAGTAAAGATTAAAGGATAGGATAAGATAGCATTTTTATATACGTGAATGGGAAAACACAAGGGAGTTAACAAACGGGCAATCGTCAGATCACCTTGCTTCGGGTTACCAGATCTACCTATTGCAGTGTGGTTTGTACAATAGCTTCGTTTTTTTAATTTAGTAGAACCCATCATTCCACTAGGTTTATGCATTAACCGTTAAATGCTTTGACCACATAACCACTAGCTAGCACCCAGTTTTGAAGCCGCAAACCTTTGACTGAAAGGCGACGCAATAACCCACAAAACTAATCTGTAGGACAATTTGTAAATTTAAACTCAATAAGAGATCCAATTATAAAAGCAACCTCATTTGGTATAGGAATAAATTAATATGTTGCTGTTAAACATAACAATTCGTTAATTCACTGATTCTCATAATGTTCCACCATTGAAGGTTGCCAGGCTTGTTTCAATGTTCGGTCCCAGTATGAAGAAGCTGCTACTAGATTGGATGACATCAGATCCGATGTTACACTGGCTGCTGTTAATATCGCTAAAGGTTTGTAAAAGCTTTTTGTGGCCCAGTTTTTAACCTCTAACTAACTCTTCACTCTAGATCAGTTTTTAAATTGTAATCTGCATTTGTGAATCAGTCGCCCTAACAGGTTTAGTCGGTAATGATTTATTCAAACAATTGTTTATTTCTGGTTGGTTTTACCATGTCCAAAGCTAAGTTCAAAAGACCTAAAGTGCCCATAAAGGGCCCAAAATGCAAACAAAGTCCCATAAATGTCAACAATAGCCTTCAAATGCATGCTCTGCCCAAAAAGTCTTGGCAATGTTCAGTATGAGGTCTGCTAGGTAATATACCAAACAGTGGTTGGGAAGTCAGACTAAACTGAGGTTCCCTTTTTTCTAACTAGACAATTTAATTTAATAATACAAAGTTTCTTGAAAAAGAAAGTTCCAGAATAATTAAGGTTAACTTTTTGTTAAAATTGAGGTATATAATTGAGATATTCAAAGATTTCTTGAAAATGTAGTTCCTGGAATAATTAATGTTTATTTCTTATTTCAGCAAGGACGCAGGCGTCCAAGTACGATGTCACTTCCTTTCCTTACTTTGCGTATTTCAAAGATGGAAAGTTCATGTTCAAATACACGGGCAAACCACTGGCCGATGATATTGTGGAGTTTATGCAGAAGTGAGTGTAAACCACACTATTGTCTATACATTGTGCAAATTTAATGTTTTCCATACACAAGAGGTTTTTAATGGACATCAAGCTAATTGTGAGTAGTGTGCAGCGTAATTCCGACACAAATAAAATAAAGTTTTTTTAATTTACTAATGTATATTTAGTTTCTTGCCAATGGAAGAAAATGGCTAGTTAATAACGGGTGATATATTTATATAATGGCATCTAGTTTGACCAATTAGTCTGGTGGTTTAGTGCGACAACTTTCAACCGAAAGGATGCCACTTCGATTCTGGTCGCTAACTATTCGGTTGTGTCCTTAGAAAATGCATTAAACGAACATTGCTTAACCCCAGCAAATTAATGGTCGCTACTAAATTAAAAGAACATGTGAATCATACACAACACACTGCAATAGCTTCGGTAACTCGACATTGGGTACGACCTATTATCCACTGGGTGCAGACAATGTTTCTTAAGTACCTTGCCCGAGGACACAACTGACCAGCTGGAGCCAGTTTTAAGCCTGTGACCTTTTAACTTAATGCACTAAGCTAATCGATTTAATGGTCAAGAAAGATTAAACCAGTTTCAACCACCAACTACCTGCATCTCCAGTCCTAAACCTCCAGCCAAATCTGAGACCGATGATGTCACAACTCGAGATCCTGAGAGTAACGTGACATCTCTAACGGAGGACAACTTTGAGAAGTTCATGAAGTCTCACAGCAATGTTCTTGTGATGTTTTCCACGCCATGTAAGAAGCCTTTGTGTGTTATTCTAATGGAGTAACATATAACAAATGATTTTTCACAATAATGTAGCTATCTCTTTACTTGTTGCTAGTCATTAGGTAGACGTTTGTGTTATTGGGCAAGGCTCTAAACAGACATTTAATGATTTACTATATAGCAATCTTCTAAAGCCTAATTAGCAAGCTTTCTGGCATGTAAGATGGGATATTTCTCTTTTATACCTGTGAACGGAAAAATATAAGGTTGTTATCACCTGGGTGATTAGTGTGTTGTATTGATTGACACGTTACCCCAAATTATTATTGGAACCTATTAATCTACTGGGTTTAAGCGATGTCAGCTAAATATCTTGCCAAAGACACCAAAAACTAGCCAGCACCAGTTTTGAACCTACAACCTTTCGGTTGAAAGACGATAAACTAACCCACCAAGCTATTCAACGAACAGGGTGTGGCCACTGCCGACATTTCAAGCCGAAATACGAGAAAGCAGCGGATGCTTTAAAAGCAGACGGCTCCATTGCCCAACTAGCGAGTATCAATGGAAACGAAGCCAAGAATTTGCTCAAGGAATTTAACATATTCGGCTTCCCTACTTTGCTATATTTTCAGTAAGTTGGTTGTTGGTTTGTAGAACCTTAATATATATTTTTTGTGCCAAGTACGGTTGTTTTGGTTTTTGAACTGTTGTCGAACGCTTTTATCCATAGAGTTGTATAAACATGGGGCTGGGGAAAAAGTATCACTTTTTATAAACATATGTGTTAACCATATTTGCATAGTAATTGGTATTCTGTTAATCTACCTATGTTTTATTTGGATCTTATCACCTGCCTCACGTTTTTTAAGGCAATATACAAACCAATCCAGAATCATATTGTATTGGACTGCCAGCCGAAAAGTTGCAGTGTCGAAAACAGCAGCTAACTAACAGGTTGTGTCTTTAGTCACTTAACAGATGTTGCCCCAAAGCGTTTAAAAATCTAATGTCTTAAAACAAGTATTATTTAAAACAATGTGGAACCGATGGTTGCTTAAATTCTGTGATACATACAATGTGATCTGTCTATTATCTGTGTTATAACAATCTATACCTTTTCCTACCACTAGGGATAGGATAGAATATTTATGTTTATCTCGGAGAATGGGAAAACCAAGGGGGTTAACACACGGGCAATCGTCAGATCACCTCGCGCCTATCGTCGAGTTACCGGAGCTATTCCAGTGTGTTGTATATGATAGACACGTTCCTTCAATTTGGTAGAACCCATTAATCCACTCGGTTCAGACAATGTCTGTTAAGTGCCTTGCCCAAGGACACAACCGACTAGCTAGCGACCAGTTTTGTACCTGCAACCTTTAGGCTGAAAGGCTTCACACTAAACCACCAGACTAACCGGTCAAATAAACTTATGTCATCTTGTACTAGCTTGGTGGGTTAGTGCTTTGCCTTTCAGCAAAAACAATGTCAGATCAAACATGGTCATGAGCTAGTAAGTTGAGTCCTTGGACAAGGCACATAGCGGACACCATTAAAGTGAATTAATGGGTAGTACTAAAACTGAAGGGATATCTCATTTATATGCAATAAACTGCAATCCAGTAACCCAAAAATGGGCGCAAGTTCATCTGTCAATTGTCCATGTGATAACGCATTTCATGAAAATCATAAGGAATTCCTTAAGCAACGCTAAAGAGAGGAAAAGCGGGAAGAAGGAAAACTGCTAACCAAAACTATGATAAATAATTTTAACCCTTGCCTAACCACTAATCTTAACCCCAGAACTAACCCCATCTCCAACCCCATATTTAAAACTTACTCTAATGCCCTAATCTTCATTTTAGTGTGCAATTTCCTTCCCGCTTTTCCCGTTAGATTTCCCCATACTCCTTTGTTGAGCTATTCTTACAATTGCGCTTCCTAACTCATAACACAAAAATCGCATTCAATTCGACATCATCTATACAGTACCAAAATGTAATATTGCACTTTAATTTAATGTGCTTTGCTTAGAGATGGAAAGCAAAAGGAAAAGTACAAGGGAGAGAGAACTGCAGATTCGGTAGTCAATTTCATGAAAAAGTAAGTTGGCTAAAGTGAATACTTATACCAAAAAATGTGGTAATTTTAACCTTAATTTGAAAAAAAAATTTAAGGATCTTTTCTTATTTTAATATTTTATTTTTACTTTTCTTTAACTTTTTTAGCGCCACAAGTGAATCCACTGAAATTGCTGATGCAAAATCTAAGGTGACGCTAGATGAAATTTTAAAGACAAAGCCCGTACAAGTCGCTTCACTCAATGAAACTACATTCTATCCTTTCATTGAATCTACCGAACATGTGTTTATTATGCTGTACGCACCATGTAAGTCCAATTATGCTGTACCATGTAAGTGTGGTACAATGCTCCTGTTTATTTCTGTTAGTGGGGATCTAGGATAGGGTACAACATTCATGTTTATCTCCGTGAATGAGAAAACCAAGGGAGTTACCACACGGGCAATCGTCAGATCACCTCGCGCCCACCGTCGGGTTACCGGAAATATTGCAGTGTGTTGTGTATGATTACCACGTTCCTTCAATTTGGTAGAACCCATTAATCCACTGGGTTCGTGCAATCTCCGTCAAGTGCCTTGTCCAAGGACACAACCGACAAGCTAGCTCACCTCAAAGGAGGTTATGACACATTGTTAAATTACCGCGTGTTCGCAGTCTAGTTACGGAAGCTTTTGCAGTTTGTTAAATATAAAGGAGATTTTGCGACAGTTTTTGGTAAATTCTCAGCTTGAGTGTCAAAAATTGGTTGTTTCCAAACCACTCGTAAGTTAGTAGTATCGGTAAGTAAAGCAATTTGCATGCATTGCCAATTGACTGATTAAAATTCAAGTCAAGAAATAGTTATTCTCATAGTTGGAAAACTATTTGCAAGCTAGTCAGTTGTGTCTTTGGCAAAGCAATTAAAGGGCATTGCCTGAACCTAGTGAAATAATAGGTTTCAACAAATAAAGGAACATCTCAATCATACACAGCACACTGTAATATCTTAATTAACCCTACAGTGGGCACGAGTTGATCTGACGATTACCCATGTGTTAACCGCCTTGGTTTTCCCATCCACAGGGATAAACAGGATTATCCAATGTAATAAGTCGATAACAGGTTAATCAAAAACGGTTTCCAAATCTCAAGTTAATGCCCAGCATACCATGTACAGGGTGTGGAGCCTGTAAGAAGAGTAAAGATGCTTTCTTTCAAGCCGCCATAGAGGTCTACGAGGAATTGGATTATTGCAAACTCGCCGTCATTAATGTTGATAAACTAAGTCCTTTGATGAAGGAGTACAACCTAACTGTGCGTGGATATGTTCATATATAATTTTGAAGCGTTTTTATGTATTTATTTTTTACATAATTTAGTAAAAAAATTGCACAAAACTACATTGTCACAAAGGTGTTTTTGATGTAGTAAAACTCAATTTAAAAAAAAAATTAATTCCACAAATTTGTTTATATATCGAAATGATTGCCGTTTTGTATCATGTGGTTGACACAAATGATCCAATGTTTGCCACCATGCTCACAATACTGGACCATTTTGTGCATTGTTTCATTTAGCGACCAGAGTCATGGTTTACGGCAAGATAAAATTGAGCTTTAAAATGTATAGCAGGTCTCCAAGTAATAGACATGGCTAAGCACCAATCCACTCTCATACGCATGGCATGTGCAACCTGTCCCTTCTGCCAAGAAGAAGACTAGACTCCTTTACACTATGTTCGCCACTGTCCAGCATTTGCTGTGTCCAGATGGAGAAATTTTGGAGTTTTTTAAATATGATGATCTCGCATCTATACCGGTCAAGCATTTAGTCAGCTTCCTTCAGGACACTGGCCAACTTGACTGCTATATCCCAGATCCATGATAGCTCGGGGCGCTGGAGTAATGGACCTTCTATGGCCTAAATTCCTGGTCCCGGGGCTACCGTGGACCCACCCACACTAATGAATAAATAAATAGACATTGCATACAACGTTGCTATTTGTTTTAGTTTGTTCTATTCACAGGGATATCCTTCGTTTCTATTTTTCAAAGATGGAGAATTCATCACCAAATACAGTGGGTCGTACGATAAAAGAAATTTTGTCAAATTTTTGAACGAGTAAGTAAGTTGTTAAAGCTGTTAAAGTGCGTTTTGTGATTCAGTGGTTTTGGTAAGTGAGCCTGTTTGTGCCTATCGTCAGTTTACCAGAGCAATTGCAATGTGTTATAAATGATTGGGACGTCATTTTAGTTGTAATTTAACCCATTAATCTACTGCATGTAGGCAACTTCCACCAAGTGTCTTGCTTAATAACACAACCCACTAGCAACCAACCAGTTTCGATCCTACAACCTTTCAGCCAAAAGGCAGCCCACTAAACCACCCAGCTATTCGACTGAAAAATGACAAATTATTGTTCCAGCCCCCCAAAAGAGAGAGTGATAGAGGAAGTGACGTCATCATCATCATCAATCCAATGGATCAGTGAGGTGGACAGGGTGGAGCATCCCAACATTGAAAACTTTGATCAATTCATCAAGAAATACACCCACGTGCTTGTCTTCTTTTACATCAATGGTGAGAATTGAGAGAAAGAGCTAAAATTTGTTATTCTGTCGGAAACCACTGTTTTTATTCCGACCAATTAGCGTGGGTTATTTTCTTGGCAACTCACTAGATAATACTTCAACGAGGTGATCTTAAGATTACCCATTTAGTAACTCTGCAGCGTTATCTCATTAGCAAGAATAAAACAAGTATCCTAAGCTATCTTTTCCGCCAATGTTGATATGTAGTTATGGGTCCCATTTGAAAAATTGGGACACATATTGTTTTTGTCCGTTTTTTTGCGTTTTTTTTTCTTCTTTTTTTTCGTCAAACGCTTGACAGGCATGGCATGTCGCCCCGACATCTACCAGAAGAAAAAATGGAATCGCAATGAGACTTTGCCATTTGTTAGACAACATGGTCTATATGAGCAGAAACCAAAATTTTGGCAGATAAAACTAGGGGAATTCCCCTGGGACGTTAAAAACCAAAACGGTAGTTTTTTCTAAAAAACTAGCTTTTTGGGCATAGCGCTTGAACGGCAACTCCAATTTGAATCAGATTTGGTGAAATGTAAGTGCATTAGTAACTGATGTAACACAAAAATTACCTAGGGAAATACCCTAAAAAATAACATTTTGTTTTCAAATCATGATTGTGACAAGCACGCCATGTCGCCCTGACATCTACCGGAAGGAAAAATGGAATCACAATTAAACTTTGGTTTTTGTTAGACAACATGGTCTAGATATACAGAAACCAAAATTTTGGGTAATGAATTCAGGGGAATTCCCCGGGGGCGTTAAACACCAAAACGGTATTTTTTTAAAAAAAGTAGCTTTTTTGGGCATGACGCTTGAACGGCTGCTTCAATCTGATTCAGAATTGGTGGAATGTAAGTGCATTACCTACTAATTTAACAATTAGAAAAAAAATATATATATCTAGGGAAATACCCTAAAAAAAGATTTTGTTCTCAAATCATGATTGTGACAGGCATGGCATAACGCCCTGACATCTACCATAAGGAATAACGAATAGTAACAAAACTTGGTCATTTGTTAGACAACATGGTCTAAATACGCAGTAGAAAAATTGTGGGTGATAAATTTTGGGGAATTCCCCCGAGACGTTAAAATCCAAAACGGTTATTTTTCTAAAATATTAGCTTTTCGGGAGAAAGCGTTTGAACGGCTGCTCTAATTTTGATCAGATTTGGTGGAATGCTGGATCGTTAGCCACCCTCATATGCAAAAACAGAAACTTATGTACTAAGACCATGGGGAATTCCCCGAAGCCATCAAAAACTAAATCGGGCTGTTTTAGGAATTTAGCTTCATTTCAATACAGCACTTGAAGAAAAAGCTTTAAGTTAAAACATTTGTGGTGAATCCTTCGTAAATCTAACTCTGTTGTTCTTTTTTTACCTACACATAGAGAAGAAGTTTGGTTTGATAACTATGGGACCCATGCGTTTATGCTTGCAGAAACAAAAACTACATACTCATTGTATAAAATACAAAATGTGGTTAGGGACCCTGTAGCAGTAGCATGAATATATGGCATACAACATGTGTTTTACAAATAATGGTGGTTAAACACGTGGTTGACACTCTCTAGTTATACTTTACGTTAGATTTTATTGTTTTAATATGTTTCCTAAAATAAGAATTCATACACACTGTAAGAAACGGCAAACAGACCATAGGATTACTGTACCATTTATCCAAAGAAAACTCTGTCGTTTGTAATGTGTTCTTCTACGCGTACTTTGCGTGTTTGCCAGTTAGTGGAAGAATAAAAAGTGAATATTTGAAAAAATAGGTTTGTCATTTTTCACCAATCTCTTTTTTTCCACCAAAAATTTTTCACGGACTTATTTAAATATTCTCACGATTTTCAGGTTGTGAGGTCTGTTTGAACCAGATGAAACCGGAATACGTGAAAGCGGCCGAGACATTGCGCAAGGAGCGACCCGCTGTCCGGCTTGCAGCTATCAACGGAGCGTGGGAAAGACAACTTATGAGGCAATACGGCGTGGATAGCTTCCCAACTATCCTATATTTCAGGTAAGGTTGTGTGTGGCTGCAAATCTCAATATTAATTTATATCCCTGTGAATGGGAAAACGCAAAAGGCGTTACTACACGGGCAATCGTCAGATCACCTCGCGCCCACCGTCGGTTTACCGGAGCTATTGCAGTGTGTTATGTATGATTGAGACGTTCTTTTGGTAGAACCCATTGATCTACTGGGTTTGGGCAGTCCATTAAGTGCCCAAGGACACAACCGACTATCTAGCGACCAGTTTTGAATCTGCAACCCTTCGACTGAAAGGCGATGAACTAACCTGCAAAACTAATCGGTAGAATACCAGTGGAATGGATACTGTTGTATAGCCATTACCCTAATTAGTTACTGGTCATGTGTACATGGAATGTGACTAAACTAAACTATTCACAGGAAAGGAAAGATGAAGTATAAATACCATGGGGATTGGAAGGCAGATAGCCTCGTGAAGTTCATGAAGGAGTGAGTTGGTTTTAATTACGTAGATAGCATAGGATGGGATGGGATCATCTACATGAATGTGAAAATGAAAGAGGCGCTAACAAACGAGCAAGAAGCGCTAACACAATGTGAAAATGCAAAAAGCGCTAACACACAATCGTTAGATTACTCGCAAATAAATGAGGAAACGTTTTACCCAGGCAATCGTTGTATTTTTAGTTGCGAAGAGTTTGTTCTTACATGGGAAATCGTCCGATTGCCTTGCAAATGTTAGATGGGATTCTCGGTTACCTGTAGTGAGCTCTCAAGGTTGTATATAAAATGCTTGTATACGCGTTAAGCAGTGCAATAACTCATTCAATATAATTAACTCAATTATTACACTCTCAAGGTAGTATTTCGGAAAAAGGCGGTAACGAGAAGATTTTTTTCCCGATCGAACCTATGATGGGCTCGTCACTAGGACCGTTTTTTTGTATAAGAGTTGGATATGTATCGGTCGCGTTAACCATTTGGCCACACGACCGTACGGTAACGAGAAGAATAACAACGACCGGTAATTATCATTAGCATTGGCCACGAGGCCATTACGTGGTAATCAACGCACAATGTGAATGAACGGAAAAAAATTGTAACATGACTACGTAAGGCAGTGTTCTCATTCGGGAAACCATCAGATTACTTCGGGCTAAAAGTCGAGTTAGCGTAGCTTTTGCAGTGCTTTGAAGAAAGTGCAATTAAATGTTCTGACGATTAAAATTTCTAAATGTCGGTTTAGAGGAGTAATTACAGTGTGTTGCACTATATGAATTTACTTTTTAAATTTCTCTTTCCTTCCAGTCCGAAAGAAGAGCTGGCTAAAAAGCGTAAACCAACCTCGTGGCAGGACATTACAGGTGTTGACTTCGGCTTGGTTACTCACCTTGGAAATAAAACCTACGACCAGTTTGTCGCAGAAAAAGTAAGTTGTTGAAACTTTGACTTGGAAAAACGCACTCAATTTTTTTGGATATGTGTGTCGTTGGGTGACAAGTAATTCACATTAAACATACAACTATTATTTGTACACGTGATATTTATCCCTGTAAATGGAAAACCACTAGAATCGTTTATCACACAGACAATCGCCGGATTAATCCTCTTCCACCGTCGGATTACTGAAACTATTGCAGTTTGTTGTGTATGATTGACATGTCTTTTAACTTCAATTACTTGAATGGCTTCAGTTCGCTTTGTGCTTGCCCACTACAGTCTAGCCAACGGTTAATTTTGATCCCATGGCTTTTCTGTTGCCTCCAGACGTAACACGTCCTTGCTGATTGAGCTGACTTACCGGATCTTATCATTTGATGTTCCCTGCAGGCATTGCCAAATTTAAATGTTATAGTCCTTTAAACAAGTCAAAATTCCTTGTATTTGAATAAGAAACCAGTATTATACTTAGTGATGAAAAAGAAAAACACAGTTTAATTAGCTCCGTCTAGGCTGAACCAAATACTGAATATACCCACACCAGCAAATGGCTTCACCCTATTAGCTTATTCATAGCACATTGTTTGTCAGCCGAAATTTGGTCATATTTCAGAGAATTTCACTTTTTTTATTTAAATTAGTTTATTCGTTGCACTTTTTTTTAGCTTTTTCCGAAAGTCCTTTTTTAATCCGCAGAAACATTCGCTCGTGATGTTTCATTCGCTTTACTTTTCCCGCTGCGTGGTATCACGTGAGCAGTTCCGCATCGCCGCGCAAGCTTTCTCACGTGACGATGACGTCGGATTCGGAGCAGTGGACTGCCACAGACAGCCGGAACAGGGACGTAAGTTTTTCTTGTTTATTTCAGTCCGCTGTTATGGCCTGTTTAACCAAACAAGACAAGATTTTTTTATAATTACCATTACTAGCGTCCACCGTTGGGTTATCTATTTTACGTTGCGTGTATTTTATTAAAACGGTTCTTTAGTTTTTAGCAGAATTCAATTATCCATAAGGCAAAGAGGATTCCTGTAATTAAGGGGAAAAGTTCAGCCTATCTAACAAACAACCGGCCACCCTTTGACTAAAGGAGAAAATGCAAGGGGTGTTACCACACGGGTAACAGCCAGATTACTTCATGCCCACTGTAAAGTGTATGATTGAGATGTTCTTCCAATTTTGGCAAATCCCCCCAAAATCCACTAGGTTTAGGGAAAGTCAGTTTAATACACTACCCAAGGACAAAACCTAGCATCTAGGGAGTAATTACGAAGCTATTCGACCGGACTGACAAATATCCTTTACCGCTGTAATTAAATTTTGTCTTATAAACTTTTATTTCTCTGTTCAGTTGTTTGTTACCATTTGGATGTAAAGAAATTTCCCTCCTACAAGTATTACACGGACGGCGTACTAGCCAAGGAGCCTCAGTTTGAAACGGCTACTGACATTGTTGAATTCGTTAGAGATAATTTAAAGCAAGCTCGATCTACTAAAGAGGAACTGTAGTGTATTGCAAGCTCGAAAGACATTGAAAACTTTGCTGTATTTGAATTTGATTAAATATGCGCAACAATTAAATACACGTCGCACAATAAGAGTTGTACTGAAGTTTGGGTAGTTTTATATTCAGGGTTGGGTTAGGATAACGATGTTTAACACCAGGAATGGAAAACCAAGGGGTTAACACACGGGCAATCGACAGATCACCTCGTGCCCACCGTCGGGTTACCGGAGCTATTTCAGTGTGTTGTGTATGATTGAGACGATTCTTAAATTTAGTAGAACCCATCAATCCACGAGGTTCAGACAATATTCGTTAAGTGACTTGCCCTATGACACAATCGACTAGCTATTGGCCATTTTCAAACTGCAACCTTTCGGTTGAAAGGCGTCGCACTAAACCACTAGACTAACCATTCCGACTAAATATATTTAATGTAAACTATTTTGAAGTTATAAATTAAAATAATGACTTGCTTACTACAAGGCTTACAATACGTAAAATCGTTCATATACAATAATATGTTTAAATATTTGACACTCCATGGTTTCAGTATCAAGGTAATGAAAGTGTGCTGAATTCAAAATATCTTGACAGTGTAAATTAAAATAATGACTTGCGTGCTATAAGGCTTACGTCATCCACCAACGCCTAATGACTGCTTTCGAACCAATGACGTCTGTGATCTGTAGAAGCCGCTTTGCATATAATGGAAATGACGATAACCGATACCATAATCTGAATCTGTTCGGAATCGGCCTCTTTTTTAATGACTTTTTACTACTCTTTTTATGCTTATATAAATTCCTGCACTTACAGACATTTTTCGTGTATTGAACAAGGTCAATCAATATTTTAACTGTTTTCGCACCTCAAAGTAGAAAGAAAAATTATACAACGAAAATAGTTAAATTAAACGGCTTGAATCATTACATATAGACCAAACATAAATTACAAGTAACCAAATATCCACTAATATTTTGTCTGGTAAAGTATTTACATAAAACTAAACAAAAAGTTTATTAAAAATAATTCTGTTACACGGTCGCAAAATCTCAATTCAATAGACAACGTGGAAACAGTATCGGTCTTCAAAAAAGTAAAATATACGGGCTTGTAGCCGAATGGTTAACGCGACCGATACATATCCAAACTATATAAAAACGGTCTTAGGCCTGAGCCTATCAGAACCTTGGCCGAATAAAAAATTAAAAATGGTATTTAAAAGAGGCCGATTCCGAACAGATTCAGATTATGGTATCGGTTATTGCATCCCCATTATATGCCAAGCGGCTTCTACAGATCACAGACTAGTCATGGGTTCGAAAGCAGTCATTAGGCGTTGGTGGATGACGTAAGCCTTATAGCACGCAAGTCTTTGTTTAAATTTACACTGTCAAGATATTTTAAATTCAACACACTTATTGCCTTAATACTGAAATTATGGAATGTCGAATTTTTGGGCTATGTACGGTAATTTAAACATAATAATTGTAAATGAACGATTTACGTATTGTAAGCGTTGTAGTAAGGAAGTTATTATTTTAATTTACAAAGTCAAGATAGTTTACATTCGGTACAGTTACACCGATATTTAACATTTTACGAGTGAAAAGACAAATACGTCGAGCGTTTTAAACATTTTAATGTAGAAAAAATTAACCATTAAAAATTGGACAGCATCACTTATTTCAACAGAACGCAATAACTTACAGATTAAGTTTATGAGTTTAAGTGATATATACATTTTTTATAACACAATAGGGTTAAACGGCTTGAATTCCACATGGTGGCGTAACCTGAATTTGAGTCCTTCATAGCAACAACATAGCAACATTACCAGAGTAAATTAAAGGGTCTGTATATTAATTTTGAACATTACTACAAGTAATCTACGGTAATAGGCCTATGCTGTGACAGTTTAGTTATTTATTAGCAAGCAAGTTCGCCTATTAAACATGCCTCAAACTCAATACTGTTGCGTGCCATATGCCAAAAGTCGAAAGGGTGGCCACACATTTCCGAATGCAGACAAAAAAAGAATAAAGAATGCAGTGGAGGGTAGCAATAAAGCAAAATTTTCCTGGAACCAATAAATTATGGAATGCTGGGCTATCTGATCGTGTTTGTCAAGATCATTTTAAATCAACAGATTACTCGGAATTTACAGGTACCGGTACTTTACAAATTACACACTTTGAAATTACAACCATTTTTGCATTGCGTCGGGATGTGAACCTGAATTCAAGATCTGCCATACTTTCCAGGCTGGTCCATAGTGTATAAACATACACAAATTATATAGACCTAGCTGACATAATTTAATGACTATGCTTTTTATTTCCCAGAAAAACAGAAGAGACTTCGACCTTCGGCGGTAGCCTCTATATTTTCGTTTCAAAAACCAGCATCCAAATCAAGCTGCAGAAGATTAAAGCGTGCAGATTACATTAGATAATTCCCGCCTCCGGTAATTGTTGAGAAGGTGCCTGAGCCGCAACTTGAAATTATTGTGCAGAATGTTGCCCCTGTAGGTGAAAAAGCACAGTCCTGTTCTTCTGCTGCTCTTCAATGTGACCTACCTGGACCAGCCCTTTCACCTTTAAAGCAATACAAGTAAAATGATGCGGCTATGTATTACTACTTTAACAATTATAGCCATTTTGAATTGTTTTTTAATGTTTTAGGTCAAGCTGCTTACAATTTAGAATATCAGTGTGTAAAATTAAATCCGAAAGAACAGCTTTAAGACAATGTAAGGAAGATTTTGAATTGGCCCTTATGTTTGACGTTTCACAAACTACAGTTATTTCTATTTTTGTAACTTCGATCAATTTTATGTATTTTCAACTTAAGGAAATAAATATTTGGCCGAATTTCTAAACTGTACAAGAGTATATGCCAACAGATTTTAAAATGAAATTTCCCAAAACCATTTTGGATGCAACAAAGTTTCCTATCCACAAACCTACAAATGTAAACTCACAGAGTGCTACCTTTTCAAGTTACAAAAAAAGGTTATGATTGGATGTTCACCAAATGGATTAGTTCCATTTATTTCCGATGCTTACGGAGGAAGAACAACCGATTATCAAATAATTGAAAGGTCTGCACTCCTGAAACAACCTATGTTCACTTCGGAAGATAGCATCTTGCCAGACCGTGGGATTATGGTTCAAGATTTGTTTGAAAGTGAGGGAGTACAAGTTAACATGGCACATACGTTGCAAGGAAAGACCCAACTGTCTGCTGAGGAAGTTGTCTGTGATTGTCGTATTGCATCAAAGAGAATACATGTGGAAAGAGTCATCGGATTAAGCAAAACATTTAAAATACTTAAACAAGATTTGCAA
>CH002270.1:757585-776450 GCA_000149265.1 Ciona savignyi | reverse complement strand
TATGATGTAAAATCTGTATTCAATTTAACCGTTTTACCTTTGTCAGACTTGTATATAGCAAATAAATGTATAAGAATAAACAAACATGATGCAGTTTTTATTTAATAACTGGTAGGTAAAATCAGTTGCATGATATGTTCGAGACACCACTTTTCATTACTGAAATTCTGTTGGAATTTCATTATTGTTTGTCGACTTTATCATCTCAAGGGGTTTAAACTGCATAATTTCATCCCTTTTGGAGAGATTATCTAAAAAGTTAAAAGCATATGCTTGTCTTGATATTTGAAGTTTTCTTGCAAGTTCCGTAAGATATTCCATATAGCCAGCAAGAAAATGCGACTTCTCTAGGCCATATTACACAACCCTAAATCCTGTAGCAGCAGCAAAGCAAGTAACAAAAACAATTAGGTTCAAGATAAATATGTTATAGGCTTATCGCCCCACCATCTGACAGACTTGCAAAACTCAAATAATCTTATGAGTTCACCACAGTTGCTGAGAAAACTCTTTGGTTCAAGTCCTGCAACTGTAGGCCTAATAGCCTAGTGCTAATAAAATCACAGTATAAGTAGAATACTGAATCAAAATTAACTTTAAAAGTAACTTAGCAAACTTTTATGTAACAACAAATTATTTAAATGATGAAATTATTAAAAGTTTTATTGGAATAAATAACTGTAACAAATGGGATCCCAACTTTCAATAGTTTCTTCTTCGGCTTCACTCGTCTCTATAACTGCAGATGATGAAAGTTGGCAGTAAGAATGCTCTTGAACAAGCAGTTGTTCTCTTTTCTGCTGTGCAGCAAGTAAATTTATTCTTTTTTTAGGTGATTTCCGAGGACTGTATTTTTTTATGAGCAAACAGCATTGGAACTGCTGTCTTCTTTAATTTTTTTCCCCATAGCGAACTGACTGCAGTGAAAATGGTCCTGTAAGAAAATGTGTATGTACTTTGTTTCATTTTAATTTTTTAGCAATGTTTAGGCCTACACTAAAAAGTCTAAATGTCATTGATATGTCCTGTCCTGTAATATCCCATTGTCCTGTCCTGTTTTACCAACAACCTAGTGAATTCTTAGCATGGTATTCGGGGTACAATTTCTCTCCTATGATTCAAAATGTTTACAGTTTGAATACTTAAGCACTTCACATAAACGAGAATTGTCTGTAACTTCCCAATTTTTTCTGTTTAATTTTGCTTTCCACCAAACGCGCTTTCCTTTTTCTTTTGGGAATCTAAACATTGTTTTCTTATTTTCAGTGTGGTTTGTGCAGCCCCAAGCACTACACCCTGTCATTTTATTGCTATGATGTAAAATCTGTATTCAATTTAACCGTTTTACCTTTGTCAGACTTGTATATAGCAAATAAATGTATAAGAATAAACAAACATGATGCAGTTTTTATTTAATAACTGGTAGGTAAAATCAGTTGCATGATATGTTCGAGACACCACTTTTCATTACTAAAATTCTGTTGGAATTTCATTATTGTTTGTCGACTTTATCATCTCAAGGGGTTTAAACTGCATAATTTCATCCCTTTTGGAGAGATTATCTAAAAAGTTAAAAGCATATGCTTGTCTTGATATTTGAAGTTTTCTTGCAAGTTCCGTAAGATATTCCATATAGCCAGCAAGAAAATGCGACTTCTCTAGGCCATATTACACAACCCTAAATCCTGTAGCAGCAGCAAAGCAAGTAACAAAAACAATTAGGTCCAAGATAAATATGTTATAGGCTTATCGCCCCACCATCTGACAGACTTGCAAAACTCAAATAATCTTATGAGTTCACCACAGTTGCTGAGAAAACTCTTTGGTTCAAGTCCTGCAACTGTAGGCCTAATAGCCTAGTGCTAATAAAATCACAGTCTAAGTAATCTATATTTGCAACAGAACAATTTCCAATTAAATAAGCAAAGTACAACAGTCCAAATATTAGTAAATAACCTCACAAACTCCCGTACGCATTAATTTTATACACATTTGTCTGAAACTGCGCACTGGGCTTGTAGACAATTTGGACACAAACAGTTCTTCTAATTTTCAATGACGTAACTCTCTCTATTAAGGAACACTAAGCAGAACTAACCAAATGACACACCACAAAGGCGAGTTTCGGAAAGCAAAAAATATAAAAATCATTAACGTAATCACTTTTGGAGTAATTATCATCATCCATTTTATCTTTAGTCACGTAATTTTCGTTTTTTTTGTTATTTTTACGACAGTTTGTTCATGTATATCTACCTGAAAATCTCTCTAATGTTATTCTAAATTAAAATCATTATTTATGACGAGTTTTTTTAATGTTTATCGGTTACACGAATTTAAATCACTCTTTTAACCCCGTTTGTTTCTATTACCGCCAGTAAAAAGTACTAATCAGTGTATTATTTTTAATATTGTGGGTTCATACATTTATGTTTCATTTAAATGAATACAACAAATACATTATCTTATTTTAAAAGGTCCAACTACATTTATTAACTGCACATGCAATCATTTTCACTCGAAATTGTTGATATTGTGTCAGCTTAACGAATTATGTAATCATAGAACTTGGGAAATAATAATCCTAAACTCATTTAAGAAACATAATTTTCGTTTCTAAGAAACGAAAATTTTACCCGAGAAACGAAAATTTTGTTTCCAGAAACGATAACGAAAAGTTGTTATGTTAGTATTATGACAGTAAAATGTGATATCGCATGCTTCGTGGTTTAAGAGTTTTAAATCTTTCTAAGAGGTGAATCGGTCAAAACATGGGCAAGTACAATTTGTCTTCAAAACTGACAAATTAAGTAACCGCTTTCTGCTATAGAACATTTAGCTTATGTGCTACTCGATGACGCACGTGATTAATAAACATATGATCACAAACTGAGCACCATATTTGTAATTTTGTGTAGCAAACAAAAAAAATCTTTCTGTTGTGGGGATTACACAAGTAATAATGTAACTCCAGTATGAGTCATTATTCACACCACTATTGGCAGGTGATTGTACTGATAACTCGAGTTTAATTATGACATCATAATAACGCGCGACAAAGCTGATTTCTCACGCCGCCAATGTTCTGCATGACGTCACTGTGACGTTTTACCAATTTTAACTAGGCTGGTTCATGTGAATAAAACAAATATTCCCCGGGTTAAGTATCGAAACCAACATGGGCCGGTCCATAACTACGAATCTGTCGCGCTAACCATTCGGCCAGACACCGTTATTGCATTAAAAGAAGTTATATGGTTATTTTACTGTTTGACCTCTAGTGCCACCTAACTTCTAAAAAAATTATCTAATACATTTTTTTTCAGAAACGAAACTTTCGTTTCTGCCTTTTCGCTTTGGAAAAATTTCGTTTCTCACCGTTACATAGGGTAACCCGATTAATATAAGGATCACCATTTAAAAACTGAGCTAGCTTTGTCCACATACCGAGTGTGAAACATAAAAATATTGAAAAACTATTAAGTTGAATACTTTTCTTAGTTAAAGTAGAGTTGAAAAGGACAATTGAAGCAAATAATTAAGCAGACGACGGAAACACAGCAACGCATAACAGAGGAATTGGCGAAAACACGGGAAGCAAATACTTCGAAGTCATCGTTTACTTTAATTTATGACGATGTATTGCAAGTCGACGATATTTGCTTCTCGGATCTAAATCACAATGTTGACTACGTAACCATCAAACCGGGGAACTCCCTTGTACTAACCATCACGTGACCTTATTAACCAGACATTTTTCATTTCGGGTTTTGTCGATTTAAAAATCGAGTTTCGCGTTTTGTTTTAGTTTGGACAAACCGACCGTTCCGAACCAGAAAAAAAAACAGCAAAAGTGAATAGTGTACAAGCGATTGTTTGTCATATTTACTCGGTCGCGTTTTAATGACTGAAACAAGATTAAAAATACCACAATTCTGGGCTTGCTGTATATTTCTGAATCGTCGTTGTGCTAGATATGCATTAACATATTCCACGTGTTCGTTATTTGGTAAGAAGAATGCAGAACAACCGTAGTTACATAAATGGCGAAACCAACGACACTTATTAGAAATCAGAGCTAAATCTATATCGCATCATGTAAATTCATTCTCGTTTTATACAAGAAATTCGAAATCACATTCATTATGTCTATTGTTTATACAAAAGCATTAATCGATTATACATTTAGTAGCATAGATGCACTAGCACGTGATTGTAACAATTACGTCACAATACGTTTAAGATAATCATTGTTTACACGTTATATCCATTCCCAGGTTAAACAACGCAATGTTTAAGTTTACTGCCTTAAAGCGGAGAAGGACATGAGATGAACAGGGAATCAAAGTCTTCGCTTTGGAGTTCGGCCGTTACACAGATCAACGCGCTCAGAATTGATACCTCGCAGTTATAGCTCAAACTGTGTACATTGAATGTGGGTATGTTACAATGTGTTATCTCCGTGCCTTTACATTGTGCGTTGATGACCACGTGATGGCCACGTGACCAACGCTAATGATAATTACCTTTCGATTTCTTATATATAACCGTTAGAGTTCAATGATTTGAGTTAGTTGTGTTGAATGGGTTTTATACTGCTTACCGCCAATACAAGCATATTATACCCGACCTTGGGAGCTCACTACAGGTTATCGAGAACCCATCTAATGTGTAGCATTGACGCATTGACAAAAAAATTAACTAGATTTGTTTATATGTTAAAGCGGAATATTCTAGGCTTCAGATAAGCATAGCATGGTTGGCTGCTTTCATGTATACATGAGCAGGTTTTGCCTAATAAATAATTTTATGCGCACAATCCCATTGCTTTCATAAAAAGCCGCCCGTTTACGAAGGGGTTTAAAGTGGAAAGTCACAAAGTCAGTTTCGACGACAATCAGTTTAAAGTAAAGAACTAAACCTGAAATTAGCATGTTTATAATTAACCGCAATTAACCTTCAATGTACGAGCTGCAAACGTCCTCGAAAAACCAGTTTACATGCAGCATAGGGTGGTTTAATATGATAACGGAACATTCTACAGGCGATGGTGGGATAATCCAAAGCACCGCCCAGTTCCTGAAGCGAGGGTTCGATTGGCTACCAAACATCCGGTAGTTGTCGCAGCTGAGCATTTACTTGGACAATTGATTTTAACTAAAATAACTGACTGTACCGTCGTGTGGCTGAATGGTTAACGCGACCGATACATATACCGACTTTTATACAAAAAAACGGTCCTGGTGACGAGCCCTCCATGGGTTCGAAACATAGCTTTGTAAAAAAACTAAAATAACTGACGCTGTTATAGGTGATTTCCCTCATGCATTCGACGTCATATTTTGATTCGTGCGCTTCGCATTCCATGTATGAACGAGATAACTTTGTACAGACGAATTGTAACCAATAGACTCTCCTCGAATATATACAATTATCAGATATTATTAATCAAGCACACTCTAATAAAACATATAATTAACCACAAAATATACAACCACAATTATATATCACATTTAGTTCGTTTTCTTCGCACTTTTAACTGATTTTATCTTCGCGTTGTTATTTTAACTCACACGTTTTTGTTATCTCTCGGGTAATCACGTGATTAACGTTGACGTCAGTGCAGTGTTGATTTCCGTGCTGGTGTTGTCCGCGCAATTTGTGTCCAAAGAATTTAGTTCCCGCTTAGATTTTTAACGATTCGTACGTGTTTTTATTATGAATATTTTATACCAAATGTATGTGCGTGTATTAATAGTTGTGATTTTAGTAAAGCTAGAACGTATCAAGCCCTAATTGGTCCAACGGTAAGCCTTTAAGACAGTGTCCTGAACCACTAGAGAATCTGTAACACCAGGTAACCCGATTAATATAAGGATCACCATTTAAAACTGAGCTAGCTTTGACCCCATTCCGGGTGTGAAACTAAAATATTGAAAAACTATTAAGTTGAATACTTTCTTAGTTAAAGTAGAATTGAAAAGGACAATTGAAGCAAATAGTTAAGCAGACGACGGAAACACAGCAACGCATATAACAGAGGAATTGGCGAAAACACGGGAAGCAAATACTTCGAAGTCATCGTTTACTTTAATTTATGACGATATATTGCAAGTCGACGATAATTGCCTCTCGGATCTAAATTACAACGTTGACTACGTAACCATCAAACCGGGGAACTCCCTTGTACTAACCGTCACGTGACCTCAATAACCAGACATTCTTAATTCGGGTTTTCTCGATTTAAATGTAGAGTTTCTCGTTTTGTTCTAGTTTAGGAAATAAACAACCGTTTTGAACCAGAAAAACACAATTTTAATTCAAATAACCCGTTTAACCAAGGTAATCCTCCCAATGGTATATGCAGTAAACATAAATACACTATTATTATGTTAAAAATGAGGTAAAAACTTAAAATTATAAGATAAGGAAACTAAATACGAACGAAAGAGATTGGGAAATTAATAAATTTAACTTTTAGAGGTATTTGGTGTTAGCTAATGTGTATCAGATATGCAAAGGCGGGATTTGACATGTGACTGACACCTATTAATCAGCATATTTTAATATTCTGCTTAGTCACAAGAGATATCTCCTATATTTGTTACATGTGGAAGCACCCATATGTTATAGGTTCCAGTACAACTTAACGTCTTATAATGCAGTCTGCTGGTTTGTCGTCTATTTGGTGAAGGGTCGCTGTGAGCCAGAGAGTAGCATATAGCCATGTGTCTACATATGGGGTCAGTACGGAGATCTATCGAATAGCTATAGGCGGCATCGGATCCTAGAACTTGGTCCCGGTCAGTCAGACCAATTTTGAATAACCTGTCCCCAGAATTTTACACCAGGTTATAAATATTCGGACAAAACAGATTAATTTAAGTTCATTACCAGATGCCGTGATATCAATATCGACTTTGTTTCCACAGGTAATCCCTGATATCAGGGTTAAAATGTGAAAATAATAAGATTTAAACCAGCACTAATAATACATGTTACACATTGTGATATAACAATACATGTGTATATTGTGACATAACAATAGATACGCAACAATGCACATTAATATTGCAACAAATGACTTTGAAAGTTAATAAACCACTTTTAATTCGGTTTAAATTCATGTTTAAGCAATTTCCTCCTAACTGATTTTATTACTTACATGACATATAGCATGTGTGATATTAAGATGTGTATTTCCCCACACGATCCAACCAATATTATTATTAGCAGAATGCTGACTAAGTGCTATGTAAGTAGTAAAAGGTGGAAAATATTTATTTTCCAAACTCACTCGAATAGTGATTTATCGCTGACCTAATAACAGTCTGCCTCTCGTCACGTGACCATTGTGGAAAGTTTCAACCCAACAAATGTCGGCTGCAACCAGTCTTCGCTGACTGGCTTCATAAAATATACTCCAAAGATTATTAATGATCAGAGTAAATAAATAAAACCAAAAGTGAATAGTGTTAAAGCGAGTGTTTATCATATTTACTTGGTCGCGTTTTAATGACTGAAACAAGATTAAAAATACCACAATTCTGGACTTGCTGTATATTTCTGAATCCTCGTTGTGCTAGATATGCATTAACTTATTCCACGTGTTAGTTATTTGGTAAGAAGAATGCAGAACAACCGTTGTTATATAAACGGCGAAAGCAACGACATTTAATAGAAATAAGAGCTAAATATAAATCGCATCATGTTAATTCATTCTCTTTTTATACAAGGAATACGAAATCGAATTTATTATGTCTATTATCATACAAAAGCATTATTCGAGTATACATTTAGTAGATTAAACGCGCTCAGAATTGATACCTCGCAGTTATAGCTCAAACTGTGTACATTGTATGTGTGTATGTTACAATGTGTTATCTCCGTGCCTTTACATTGTGCGTTGATTACCACGTGATGGCCACGTGACCAACGCTAATGATAATTACTTATCGCTGTTGATCCTTCCCACTCCAAACCGTTAGACGTTACCGCCTATTTCTTATATATAACCGTTAGATTGGAATGATTTGAGTTAGTTGTGTTGAATGGGTTTTATACTGCTTACCGTCAATACAAGCATATTATACACGACCTTGGGAGCTCACTACAGGTTATCGAGAAGCCATCTAATGTGTAACATTGACGCATTGACAAAAAAATTAACTAGATTTGTTTATATCTTAAAGCGGCGTATTCTAGGCTTCAGATAAGCATAATATAGTTGGTTGCTTTCATGTATACATGAGCAAGGTTTGCCTAATAAATGATGTTGTGTGCACAATGTTATTTCAATCTTAAATAGCTGCATGTTTACGAAGGGAGTCAAAGTGGAAAGTTACAAAGTCAGTTTCGACGACAATCAGTTTAAAGAAAAGCAGAAAACTTGAATTTAAAATCTTAATAACTCGTTCGATGCACGTTTTTAAGCTTCAAGAGTCCCCATAAGACTAGTTTACATACAACAATATAGGGTGAGTTAACAGGATAAAGCGACGTACAGGCGATTGTATGATAAGCGCAAACAGTGCAGATCCCGAAGCGAGTGGTGAATCAACTATCGCATGTCCGGTAGTTGGCGCAGCTGAGCAATTACACAGTTGATTGAATTTAAAGTCAACCGAGTACGGTCGTGTGGCGAAATGATTAACGCGACCGATACAAATACCTATTCCTATACAAAAACGGCCCGAGTAACTAGCCCACCATGGGTTCGAAACTTTGGTAAATAAGTTAACTGACGCTGTTAAAGGGTATTTCCCTCATACATTCGACGTCATACTTTGATTCGTGCGCTTCGCATTCCATGTATGAACGAGATAACTTTGTACAGACGAATTGTAACCAAAAAACTCTCCTCGAATATATACAATTATCAGATATTAATAATCAAGCCCACTCTAATAAAATATACATTTAACCACAAAATATACATCCGCAATTATATAACCGCAGTGATTGACGTTGACGTCAGTGCAGTGTTGATTTCCATGTTGGTGTTGTCCGCGCAATTTGTGATAAAACATTCATTATTTTTGGATTTTTAACGATTCGTACGTGTTTTTATTGCGTATCTTTTACACCAGATTTATGTGTTGTTAAGTCTGGCCTCTTGTTTGCAATTAACATGCGGTTTTATCTTAAAATCGATTTTATTACTTAGATAGATAAGCGGTGTAGAATCCTAGTTCGTGTCTGTACAATGATAAATAAGTGAATTAATAACTAAACAATGGCGAAATAAACCCTGCAAGTGAACAACGGCGTTACTGAAAAGAACAATGACTTTAACGCAAAGGACAATTCTTCACACGCGCGTGCACTCAATGAACCGTAATCGGCGGAGTGACGTCACAATTAAAATGATTGTCTGGGGACAAGCGGCACGTGGATATCGGCCATATCAGTACTCCCATTTTTTTTAAGGAACCAGTCTATTCCTCCAATTGTTCGTATCCTGGCTTGTTGTAGTCTTGTAGCTGTTTTAATGCCCGTTTGATTTTGTCGTGTTTTCGTTGGCTTCTTCCTCGTGTGTTTGGGTAACTGCTGACGTCTTGCTGAGCGTTTGGTTGTGTAGTCCTGGTAGTGGACTGTTCCTCTTGGTGGGTGGTTACATCAGAGTCATGATCCAGATGTTCCGGTATGTCTTGGCTTACCATATGTTGCTCCCATATCCATTCTGGTCCAACGGTATTTTCTGTAGTGGGTTTATTTGTGGCTGTAGCTAGTTTAATATCGTTGCAGTGGCGTATTTGAATTTCCCATCTGAAATTCTTTTTAGTATGGCACCACTGCTGTGTGTTGTGATTACTTCGTATTTGTGTGGGCCAAAGATGGGGTCGAATTTGTGTTTTTTTATGTTTCGTGTGATAACTATGTCTCCCTGTGATAGTTGTGATGCTTTACAGTGCGTGGATGCGTTGGCCTTGTTCATCCTTTCCTGTTTTTCCGATTCATCTTTGTCATATGCCCTGGTGACCTCTTCCCTACTTAAACTTTTAGCTGGGAAGTCTTTCTTGTAGCCACCTCGGAACATCAAGTCTCCTGGAGCCTGGCCCGTGGATGGGTGCGGGGTTGAACGGTACGTGGATAGGAGGTAGTTAATGGCTTTTTGTTTGTTTTTATGTTCCCAATGTGCAGCCTTTAGTGTCTTTCCTAATGGTTTCATGAATGTTTCCACTGGATTTGCTTGAGGGTGGTATGGGAATGATGTTCGGTGCTGTGTATTGTGTTCCTCCGAGAAACTTGCAAATTCCTTTGAATTGAATGGTGGTCCATTGTCGGTCCGGTGGCTATCTGGGTTTCCGTAGTTTGTGTATATGTCGGAAATTGCTGGTATTACGTGTTTGGCGCCTGTTGACCCAACCATTGTAGCAGCAGGAAACCTGGTTTTCAGATCTTGGACGACAACTACGTGTTTTTTTTAAGGTGTTGCCCCAAATAAGTCGATGCTGACATCCTGCCACGGTTTTTTAGGGTATGGGATCGATTCATAGGCTCTTTCGTTGTTTTGTTGGTAAACAATTGACAGGTGTGGCACGTATTAACAGTTTTCTCCACAATTGCATTAATGCCTGGAAACCAGAAGTGACTGCGTATTCGCCGCTTCATGCTGGTCATTCCTGCGTGTGCTCCTTGGTGTGCTTTGTCAGCGGCACTCTTCCACAATGTTTCCGGTAAAACAATCCGGTTTCCTTTCATTATCATGTGATCCACAATGGTCAGCTCATCCAATATTTTCCTGTATGGGGCGAGTTTTGTTTGGGACTTCGGTATAAAGCCTTTGTGAATGTATTTCATAAGCGTTATTAACAGGTTGTCTTTTGCCGTCTCTTCTATAATCCGATTGAACGATATGGATTCGGTATATGGGTTGTACTGCAGCATCCAAACTGTTTTTTCCAGCTCAGTCGCTTCCTGTTGAACTTCTTTAGGAAGCTGCCGCAGTGGTATTGCGTGTCGAGATAGGTAGTCTGCCGGGTTGGTTTTCCCTGGAGACCATTGTACCTCATAGGATAGATCCTGGTGACGTAGTTTGATTCGATCGGTACGTATGGATCCTTTGCGCGTATTGCGAAAAATGCTGATCAAAGGCTTGTGGTCAGTCACCACAGTGACCTTAGGTCCTCCCGCTATGTATGGACGAAATCGACGCAGCGCAAAGTCAACCGATGCTGCCTCCAGATCCAATTGGGGATACCTGCTCTCTTCCGCTCTGGTGGCACGACTAGCGTAGGCGACTGGCTTGCATTTGTCCGGTTCACTCCCTTGGGCGAGTATAGCCAAGAGGCCTGTTGTGTGAGCGTCAACGAATATGAACGTTGGGAGGGCGGGGTTGAAGTAGGTTATCACCGTTTCCTCTTGGAGCGCATTTTTCAAGTCTTTGAACTCTTCCACACAACGCTTGGTCCACTTAAAAGTTGTGTGTTTCCTGGTGAGCTCCCTTAAGTGCCGTGTGCGCTGCGATAAGTGTGGAATGAAATCTGAGAATGATTGAACAAAGCATAGGAAGGACATAACCTCATCTTTCGATTCGGGTGAAGTGGCTGCTTTAAGGGCGGTTACCTTAGATGGGTCTGGCTTGATGCCTTTATGTGATACTATCATGCCCCAAAATGGTATTTCATTTTCCCTAAATATGCATTTATCCGGGTTCAGCGTAAGACCCGCCTCCACTATTTTGCTCATTGTGACATCCAGCGTTCTATCATGGTCAGATTTCGAAGAGCCTGCGATTATAATGTCATCGTGGATAACATGACATTCTGGTATGTTGCTGAAGATTGGAAGAAGTGCTTTACTGAGTTCTCCCGAAGCAGGCTTGGCTCCCATCGTAAGTCTTTTATATCGCATAAGGCGATTACCTGCGTGGAAAACCGTGAGCCGGCGCGATGCTTGATTTAACTTAAGCTGGTGAAAAGCTGATTTAAAATCAAGTTTGCTAAATACCTTGCATCCCGACAGTTTCACCTTAATGTCCTCGAAGGCACGAGGGATGGGGACTATTCGTGTGACTCTTACTAGCTTTGTTGGCTTCTCTCATGTCGATTGTCAATCGTACTTGCCATCAATTATCTTTGGGAGCGAGTACCGGATTGGATATCCATGGAGCTGGACCGTGGTGTTCCTCGATGACGTCTTGTTCTTGCATTGCTTCTACCTCCCTTTCGAAGCGGTTTCGAAGGTAGAATGGTATGGGTCTCGCTGGTTGGGCTACTGGCGGCACTTTTTTGTCAATATAAAAGTTCACTTGATAATCGCGTAATGTACCAATACCTTGAAATGCAGTGGGGTATTCAGTGATGATGATGCGTTCCTCAAAGCTGTTCTTGCATTTGATTCTGTGAACCCGCGCGTCAGAGTATTTTTGTTCCGAGGTAAATTTGATGATCCCAAGTGCTTCACATAGGCTGCCACTCAAAAGGGTTTCTACGTTACCTTTTATTACATAGAACCTTGCTGCGGCGAAAGCATCTCCAAACGTCACGCTCCCTTCATAATATCCCGAGCATTTAAGGGGTTTCGAGCCATAAGGCCTTACTTTTGTTTTCGTTTGTACAAGCTGCAATCCAAGTCCCGCCGCTGTTTCTCTTGACATTACATTAATGTCGGCACCTGTGTCAGCGAATGCTGGAACCACGTGTTCTTTGATCACCACCCCTGACCTGATATCGTGAGTTTTTGCTATTTCCCCGCGCTCTTTGGTGTGTTGCACGATGTATCTTGATTCTATGGCCTACCACTCGATGGATTCTGGCTTTTTGTTTTCTTCCACTAGGACATTTTCTTCTTGAATCACTGGATGAAGTTGAAAGAGTTTCCTCGGATGTGCTGCTGCACTGGCTTGCAGTTTCACTCTCAGAGCTTGGTTCAACCCGCCGAGTTTGTCCTTTTGTGGGCTTTTCTTTTATTGGCTTTGCAGGTTTGTGAGCCTTTAAAATGACCAACGCCGTTGCATGCGAAACATTGCATTTTATAAGCGATGCATTTCTTACCTCCTTCACATGATTTGTTTGAGCAAGTTTTGCATTGTGATGTGGGTTGGCGTGTCCTGCGGCTTGCTGAGTATTTCCCGGGTTTTACTCTTGATATGTGCGACTCTCTGTTCCCTTGCTCATTGGCGATGCGCTGCGCACTATGTGTGGCTGCCTCAATCTTCCTGCCGTTCTCAAGCAGTTGCTGTAGGTCCCACTGATTCTTGAGAGCGTTGCAGCGGATGTCATCATTTGTTGTGCCGATAACTATTTGGTCTCGAATCATTATCTCGGGGACATTGCAATCATCGTGTGCACATTTAAAGCGACATGACTGAGATTCATGTCTTATGCGGTTGACGAACACATCAAAACTTTCTTCCAGTCCCTGGGTGAGTTTATGAAAGTCATAGTTAGCCAGGGTGTAATTCTTTGCTGGTTCGTATCTTGCTAGCATTTTGCGCACCATATCCGAGAATTTGAGATCTGATCTTTCCGCTTCTGGTATTGTGTCTTTGTATTCTATTTGAAAAACCCGTGATGCGTACCTTCCCATGAAAGTTTTTCTCTTCTGGACATCTATCCAATGTTCTTTGTCGACCACGCTAGCCGGCGGTTCTTTGGCTATTGCTTCGTATTCGAATTCAAACGAATCCACATATTCTGTGAAAGCGTCGAATACGTTGTTTCGATGACTTTCAGGATCGAACTTTGCTAGCGAGAATGCTGGCACTTCCATATTAATAGCAGGTTGAGAGGTTCTTTGGATATCCGCTGGTTGCACTGAACTAGGATTTTTCTTTTCTGATGCCCGTTTCTTTACCTCGTCGCCATTGTTAAGTCTGGCCTCTTGTTTGCAATTAACATGCGGTTTTATCTTAAAAGCGATTTTATTACTTAAATAGATAAGCGGTGTAGAATCCTAGTTCGTGTCTGTACAATGATAAATAAGTGAATTAATAACTATACAATGGCGAAATAAACCCTGTAAGTGAACAACGGCGTTACTGAAAAGAACAATGACTTTAACGCAAAGGACAATGCTTCACACGCGCGTGTACTCAATAAACCGTAATCGGCGGAGTGACGTCACAATTAAAATGATTGTCTGGGGACTAGCGGCACGTGGATTTCGGCCATATCATGTGTGAGTTTTAATATTTGTAATTTTGGTAAAACAAAACGTATCAAGCCCCAGTAATTAGCCCAACGGTAAGCCGTTAAGACAGTGTCCTGAACCACTAGTGAATCTGTAACACCATGTAACCCGATTAATATACCGATCACCATTTAAAAACTGAGCTAGCTAAAAATATTGAAAAAACTATATAGCGCTATGCCAAAAAAGCGCTATTTTTCATAAAAAATACTGGTTTTGGTTTTTAACCTCCCAGGGGAATTCCCCTTAATTTATCACCCAAAATTTTGGTTTCTGCATATCAAGACCATGCTGTCTAACAAATTACAAAGTTTCATTGCAATCCCATTATTCCTTCTGGTAGATGTCGGGGCGACATGCCATGCCTGTCGAAGCGTTTAGAAAAAAAAAAAGAAAAAAAACGAAAAAAAAACGGACAAAAACAATATATGTCCCAATTTTTAAAATAGGACCCATAAAAACTAACTGTACCGTCGTGTGGCCTAATGGTTAACGTGACCGATACATATACCGACTCTTATACAAAACTAGAGAGTGTCAACCACGTGTTTAACCACCACCATTTGTAAAACACATGTTGTATACCATATATTCATGCTATACAGGGTCCCTAACCACATTTTGTATTTTTTACACTGAATATGTAGTTTGTTTCTGCAAGCATAAACGCATGGGTCCCATAGTTATCAAACCAAACTTCTTCTCCATGTGTAGATAAAAAGAACAATCGTGTTAGATTTACGAACATTTCACCACAAATGTTTTAAATTAAAGCTTCCTATTAAGTGCTGTATTGAAATGAAGCTGAATTCCCAAAACAGCCCGATTTAGTTTTTCGTGGTTTCAGGGAATTACTGGGTTTAGTAGATAAGTTTCTACTGGGCTTAGTACATACGTTTCTGTATTTACATATGTGGGTTATGTTATATAACAATTCTTAATGTTTTAATCTGATTTGTCAATTCCTTGTCAGATTTATCGATCTCCTTGTTGAAGATGTTAGTACGATATGGCATGCCTGTCAAAATCATAATTCAGAAACATATCATCGTTTCTAAAGGAATTACCCTGATAAATGTTTTCTTTTTTTAATTGGAACAGAGTGTTTAATGGTCTAACATTTTACAAAATCTGATTCAAATTGGAGCTGCCGTTAAGCGGTATGCGCAAAAAAGGTAATTTTGTAGAAAAAATACCGTTTTGGTTTTTAACGTCTCAGGGGAATTCCCCTTGATATATTACCCAAAATTTTGGTTTCTGCATATCTAGGCCATGTTGTCTAACAAATAAAAAAGTTTGATTGCGCATATATTTTTTCTTCTTGTAGATGTCAGGGCGACATGGCATGCCTGACACAATCATGATTTGACAACAAAAGCTTATTTTTTAGGGTATTTCCCTAGGTAATTTTTTTATTTCTTTTAAGTGTTAAATCATTTACTAATGCACTTACATTTTATCAAATCTGATTTAAACTGGAGTTACCGTTCAAGCGCTATGCGCAAAAGAGCTTAATTTTTTAGAAAAAAAAATACCGTTTTGGTTTTTAACGTCTCAGGGAAATTCCCCTTGATTTATCACCCACAATTTTGGTTTCTGCGTATCTAGGCCATGTTGTCGAAGAAATAACAAAGTCTCGTTGCGATTTTATGATTCCTTCTAGTAGATGTCGGGGCGACAAACCATACCTGTCAAGCGTTTGACGAAAAAAAAATAAAAAAAAACGGACAAAAACAATATGTGTCCCATTTTTTCCAAATGGGACCCATAAAAACGGTACTGGTGACGAGCCCTCCATGGGTTCGAAACATAGCTCTGTAAAAAAACTAAAATAACTGACGCTGTTAAAGGGTATTTCCCTTATACATTCGACGTCATACTTTAATTCGTGCGCTTCACATTCCATGTATGAACGAGATAACTTTGTACAGACGGATTGTAACCAATAAACTCTATAAACTCTCAATATACACAAATATGAGATGATATTATTTGAACACACTTCATTATAATTTAAGAATTAATTATAAAAACGACATCGGTGAATCTCTTAACGAATGAGCTAAATCAGCATAGGGTGTTAAAGACAAAGAAATGATGTACTGATTAACCAACAAGAAAACTTCTTCACGAACATTGAATATCAAGTTCGGATAGGTAACTAGAAGAAACATTACCAGGACTGTAACATAACTGGGTGCAGAATCATATATCGTAAAGTCATATTGCGTTTTGTTAATAGGGGTGATTGTCACGTGGTAGACACTCGTTAATTATGGGTCCCAATTGAAAAATTGGGACACATATTTATGGGTCCCAATTGAAAAATTGGGACACATATTGTTTTTGTCCGTTTTTTTTTTTCGTTTTTTTTTTCTTCGTCAAAGGTTTGACAGGCATGGCATGGCGCCCCGACATCTACCAGAAGGAATAATGGAATCGTAATGAAACTTAGCCATTTGTTAGACAACATGGTCTAGATATGCAGAAACCAAAATTTTGGGTGATAAATCAAGGGGAATTCCCCTGGGAGGTTAAAAACCAAAACGGTATTTTTTATAAAAAAAATTAGCTTTTTGTGGCATATCGCTTAAACAGCTGCTCCAATTTGAATAAGATTTGGTAGAATGTAAGTGCATTAGACACTAATTTAACACTTGAAAAAAATAAAAAATTTACCTAGGGAAATACCCTAAAAATAAGATTTTGTTCTCAAATCATGATTGTGACAGGCATGGCATGGCGCCCCGACATCTACCAGAAGGAATAATGGAATCGTAATGAAACTTAGCCATTTGTTAGACAACATGGTCTAGATATGCAGAAACCAAAATTTTAGGTGATAAATCAAGGGGAATTCCCCTGGGAGGTTAAAAACCAAAACGGTATTTTTTATTAAAAAAATTAGCTTTTTGTGGCATAGCGCTTAAACAGCTGCTCCAATTTGAATAAGATTTGGTAGAATGTAAGTTTATTAGACACTGATTTAACACTTGGAAAAAAAAATTACCTAGGGAAATACCCTAAAAATAAGATTTTGTTCTCAAATCATGATTGTGACAGGCATGGCATGGCGCCCCGACATCTACCCGAAGGAATAATGGAATCGTAATGAAACTTAGCCAGTTGTTAGACAACATGGTCTAGATATGCAGAAACCAAAATTTTGGGTAATGAATCCAGGGGAATTCCCATCAGACGTTAAAAACCAAAACGTTTTTTTTTCTAATAAATTAGCTTTTGGGGGCATAGCGCTTGAACGGCTGCTCTAATTTTGATCAGATTCGGTGAAATGTTGGACCATTAGACACTTTGTTCCAATTAAAAAATAGAAAACATTTACTTAGGGTAATTTCCTTGAAAACGAAGATATGTTCTTGAGTTACGATTGTAACAGACATGCCATATCGCACTGACATCTCTATTAAGCAGTCTACAAGTCAGATTAAAACTTTAAGAATTGTTCCATAACATAAGTCACTTATAAAAACAGAAACTTATCTACTAAACCCAGGGGAATTTCCTGAAACCATTAAAAAATAAATTGGGCTGTTTTGGGAATTTAGCCTTATTTTACTACAGTGCTTGAAAAGAAGCTTTAATTTAAAATATTTGTGGTGAAATGTTCGTAAATTTTAGACGTTTATCTTTTATTTAACTGCACATGAAAAATAAGTTTGGTTGGTTAACTATGGGACCCATGCGTTTATGCTTGCAGAAACAAACTATATACTCGGTGTATAAAATACAAATTGTGGTTAGGGACCCTGTAGCATGAATATATGGCACACAACATGTGTTTTACAAATAGTGGTGGTTAAACACGTGGTTGACACTTTCTACGTGTTTTTGTCCGTTTTTTTTTTTCGTCAAAGGTTTGACAGGCATGGCATGGCGCCCCGACATCTACCAGAAGAAATAATGGAATCGTAATAAAACTTAGCCATTTGTTAGACAACATGGTCTAGATATGCAGAAACCAAAATTTTGGGTGATAAATCAAGGGGAATTCCCCTGGGAGGTTAAAAACCAAAACGGTAGTTTTTTATAAAAAAAATTAGCTTTTTGTGGCATAGCGCTTAAACAGCTGCTCCAATTTGAATAAGATTTGGTAGAATGTAAATGCATTAGACACTGATTTAACACTTGGAAAAAATAAAAAAATTACCTAGGGAAATACCCTAAAAATGAGATTTTGTTCTCAAATCATGATTGTGACAGGCATGGCATGTCGCCCCGACACCTACCAAAGAAAAAAATGAAAACGTAATGAAACTTAGCCATTTGTTAGACAACATGGTCTAGATATGCAGAAACCAAAATGTTGAGTGATAAATCAAGGGGAATTCCCCTGGGAGGTTAGAAACCAAAACGGTATTTTTTATTAAAAAAATAGCTTTTTGGGGCATAGCGCTTAAACAGCTTCTCCAATTTGAATAAGATTTGGTAGAATGTAAGTGCATTAGTCACTGATTTAACACTTAGAAGAAATAAAAAAAGTACTCGGGGAAATACCCTAAATATAAGATTTTGTTCAGAAAAATTAGACATTTTTTAGACAACATGGTTTAGATATGCAGAACTAAAATTTTGGGTGATAAATCCAGGGAAATTCCCTGGGACGTTAAAAACCAAAACGCTTTTTTTTCTAAAATAATTGCCTTTTTTGGGCATAGCGCTTGAACGACTGTTACAATTTGAATTAGATTTGGTGGAATGTAAGTGCATT
>CH002270.1:742290-757485 GCA_000149265.1 Ciona savignyi | reverse complement strand
ATTCGGAAATTGTTCTGTTGCAAATATATATTACTTAGACTGTGATTTTATTAGCACTAGGCTATTAGGCCTACAGTTGCAGGACTTGAACCAAAGAGTTTTCTTACCAACTGTGGTGAACTCATAAGATTATTTGAGTTTTGCAAGTCTGTCAGATGGTGGGGCGATAAGCCTATAACATATTTATCTTGGACCTAATTGTTTTTGTTACTTGCTTTGCTGCTGCTACAGGATTTAGGGTTGTGTAATATGGCCTAGAGAAGTCGCATTTTCTTGCTGGCTATATGGAATATCTTACGGAACTTGCAAGAAAACTTCAAAAATCAAGACAAGCATATGCTTTTAACTTTTTAGATAATCTCTCCAAAAGGAATGGAATTATGCAGTTCAAACCCCTTGAGATGATAAAGTCGACAAACAATAATGAAATTCCAACAGAATTTCAGTAGTAGACAATGAAAAGTGGTGTCTCGGAACATATCATGCAACTGATTTTACCTACCAGTTATTAAATAAAAAACTGCATCATGTTTGTTTATTCTTATACATTTATTTGCTATATACAAGTCTGACAAAGGTAAAACGGTTAAATTGAATACAGATTTTACATCATAGCAATAAAATGACAGGGTGTAGTGCTTGGGGCTGCACAAACCACACTGAAAATAAGAAAAAAATGTTTAGATTCCCAAAAGAAAAAGGAAAGCGAGTTTTGTGGAAAGCAAAATTAAACAGAAAAAATTGGGAAGTTACAGACAATTCTCGTTTATGTGAAATTAGTATTTTGTTATACATTTTAGTATAGCTTAAGTATTCAAACTGTAAGCATTTTGAATCATAGGAGAGAAATTGTACTCCGAATACCATGCTAAGAATTCACTAGGTTGTTGGTAAAACAGGACAGGACACAACAGAACAGGACAATGGGATAGTACAGGACAGGACATATCAATGACATTTAGACGTTTTAGTGTAGGCCTAAACATTGCTAAAAAATTAAAATGAAACAAAGTACAATCACATTTCTTACAGGACCATTTTCACTGCAGTCAGTTCGTTATGGGGGAAAAAATTAAAGAAGACAGCAGTTCCAACGCTGTTTGCTCATAAAAAAATACAGAGTCCTCGGAAATCACCTAAAAAAAGAATAAATTTACTTGCTGCATAACAGAAAAGAGAACAACTGCTTGTTTAGGAGCATTCTTACTGCCAACTTTCATCACCTGCAGTTATAGAGACGAGTGAAGCCGAAGAAGAAACTATTGAAAGTTGGGATCCCATTTGTTACAGTTATTTATTCCAATAAAACTTTTAATAATTTCATCATTTAAATAATTTGTTGTTACATAAAAGTTTGCTAAGTTAATTTTGATTCAGTATTCTAGATACAATGGCATCTTTACCTACTCACCTCTAGGCTCACACAGGATTGCCTTGAAAATCTATTCAGTTCTGTTCGCTTGAAAAATCCCACCCCATCTTTTTTCCATGCTTCTAGTGTTTGATAATCAATGGCTCCTGACTGATATAGTCTGTAAATAAATTTCAATTTTAACAGTAATTTCTAGTATTCAATTCAATTTACAGTAAAGGCGTTATAGTACGCTATACTTACAGGATACCGGTATATAGCTTAAATAAAATAGTTAAGGAAGGTTTAGGTTCAAAGTTTGCTAAATGCCTGGCGCCACTAAATCTGCTATTGACACAAACAAAAGTCAATTTGCAGCATTGGTACAACATGTCAAAGTGAGGTAAAATAGCCCTAAATCCCTTAAATGTAACAAAACTGAACTAATTATAGTCTACTAGGTAAATAAACTTCCTTTCACGAAAGTATCTAGATAAACTAAGCTTTGGTGTTCAAATTGTTGCATTAATTCAATGATTTCGCCTATGCTTGACACAATAATTTGGACACATTTTTGCTTCCATGCGGTTTTGGCGGGAAAACCCGAATGTCGGAACTCTGTTCATTAAGGGACACTACTATATACTAGGAATGGCTACCGTTATTATTTTATTTTAAAACGTCATAATCAGCTTTGTGATTTGGCAATAAGACGGTTAATACTAATTACAGTAGAACCCGCTTGGAGACCACCTCGATAACACGACCACCTCATTATCAGAACCACTTTAGTGCGGTCCCAAATAATTTACTATAATAATGTATTGCATTCTGTTTCAATAACGCGACCAGGACCGCCATATTTTGGTTCAAAACTTCAAATTTGACTCCGCTTAAGTGACCACATGTGCTAAATAATTTGCCTTTGTCACCTAAATAACAAGGTTAATTTTTCTTTATGATCAAAACAATAAGAATAAATGAGCGCACACAAAAAAATGTGGCAGACAGAACTGAATCCTACAGGATAAACTTTAGTATTAAATTCATCCTGCAGTATCTAATAAAAATAATGGCGTTTGGTGAAAATTTAGTAAAAAGGCAGACGTTTAAGCTGCATATGACGACAACTTGCTGCAAAGCAAAATTCACTAACACGACCACCCCGCTAACGTGACCGCTTGATCACGGTCCCATAGGTGGTCGGGTAAGCGGGTATTTAGTTTTTCATGGTTTCAGGGAATTTCCCATGGGTTAGGTTTAGTAGATAAGTTTCTGTTTTTACATATGTGGGTTATGTTATGTAACAATTCTTAAAGTTTTAATGTGATTTGTCAATCACCTTGTTGGAGATGTCAGTGCGATATGGCATGCCTGTCACATTTTTAAGGAAATTACCCTAAATATTTTTTTTTCTTCTTATTGGCACAGATTGTCTAATGGTCTAACATTTCACCAAATCTGATCAAAATTAGAGCAGCCGCTCAAGCGCTCTGCCCCCAAAACCTAAATTATTAGAAAAAAATGTTAAATTTTCATTGCGATTTCGTTACTCCTTTTAGTAGATTTCGGGGGGAGATGGCATGTTTGTCACAATCATTATGTAAGAAAAAATTCTATTTTTAGGGTACGAACCAAAATATGCGTATGCTCAACACCTATCCTTAACCCTTTTCCGGAAAATTTCCAATAATACAAGTAGAATATGATATTCATGTGTCATGTTTATCCCCGTGAATGGGAAAACCAAGGGGGTTATCACACGGGCAATATTCATATTACCACGCGCCCATCGTCGGGTTACCGGAGCTATTGCAGTGTGGAGGTCGGAAGGCTGGTTTGAAGAACCTGAAGCACCTGCGCCAAAAAAAGGGGGGTGACGTTTGTATCACCATCAAGATTTTAGTTAATAAAAAAGATGAATCTGGAAATTAAATTGACGTAGATGGAATAGAAATAAAAATATTACATAGGGGAAATACCCTAAAAATACGATTTTGTTCTCAAATTATGATTGTGGCAAGCATGCCATTTCGCCCCGACATCTACCAAAAGAAGTAATGGAATCGCAATAAAAATTTAATATTTGTTAGACAACACGGTTTAGATATGCAGAAGCCAACATTTTGCACATACTGTGGTTAGGGACCTGATCTAATGAATATGTATGTAGCATAATAAATGTGTTTTACAAACAGTGGTGGTTAAACACGTGGTGGACACTCACTAGTATTAAATGGCCATTCTATTTAGTGTTAGTAAATGTATTTATTCATCCTAAATAAGTTTCATGATGATTTCAAAGCACATCATAACGTCGTGATCGGTGGATAATTTTGCCGAAGTAAAAAGGAAGTGTTCGTAAACGAAGCATATGTTATCAGATCCCTGCGTGCTGATTATTTTTCGACATAATATCAATAGTTATGTTCTGAACTGAAACGAGTTGAGAATGTACGTATTTTAAATCTAATGCATTCACAATAAATTCACCACGTAATTTGAAATGCGTTTAATCGCGAAATAGCCAGTTATTGCTATGCTTTTTGCTAGATACGACTTTTGGTTTGGGGATTTGAATAAAAGTTATAAATAAAATGCTGCTCCCAAAGTATTACGCAATAAATACATGAAAACTTTCTAATGACCACCTCCCTTTTAAACCAACTCGCTTCACGTAGGTGTAATAACAACAAAACACTTTTATATTAGAACATTAGATTTCAATTTTTTTGATATCCAATGAAAACTTTATTGAATCGGATGATCTGTAAACAAAACACGGGATTATAAAATCCTTTCGACGGGTTTTAAAAGCGTGTAACTGTACATCAATCAAAAGTTGTCATCTTACAAATATTAGTTGTCAAGTTGTCTTTCATTGTCCTCTTTGCTTCTAACATCATCCATATCTATAATAATAACGACACAGGTAAATAAATTATCACTTTAAAATGTAGGCCTATAACATGATTACAATGTAAAGTTTTTAACGATCAAATGGAATCCGTTTATAGGCAACATACATTAACGTTGTACCGATAAGAAGAGCAGCCATTAAGTTTAAAAGTTTAAGCGAGGATCCAGCTAGGTAAATACATAACTATTCGGTACGATCGGCTTGTATTACACCCAACATCTAAATCAGCTGATCATAGTTATATAATGATCTAACATTAAGTAAAAATGATCTAACATTAAGTAAAAAATTGTGGCAACATTACTGTAATACCGCATACCTAAAGATTGTACAGAAACATGTTTTTCGTTCAACCAGCGGCGGCGACGGCGCCATGCGTCGGTTTCGGCTCCAAGCATGACGAGCGCTATGACGAGCATAAGTACGAGAAGTGACTTGTTCATCTGAAAATTCTAGCGTAAACTTTTAAAAATATAAAACTCAAAATCGAATAAAAAACATCTGAAAATTCTAGCGTAGTAATTGTTTTGTTAAAAACTCGAATATAAAACTCTTACCTTTGTAGTTCGTTTCCACAAATGTGTATTGGTTGAGAAAAATTCTTCTTTTTTATATACCCAACACAGCATATTGCGTTTTTCTTGTATAATGTGCGTGATTGACAGTTATAAAAAGAGCTCTTGGTTAAATTAATAACAGGATGTAATCTGTTGTGAAATGGAGTTTCTAGAAGATTCTGAAAGGGAAGTGATCAAACGATCGTGCTGCACATAAGAGGATCCTTTTAAAACGTAAATGGAGGAATTTCATGACAGAATGTAATCTGTTGTGAAATCGTAAAAAAGAGTTGACTAGGAAATTACTCGAATAATTCTCTTTTAAAATCTCCACAAAACACAAAATTATTATTGATGGTTAGTTTTTTGGTTTGTTTTTGAGGTTAGGTAGTAAATGCATAAAGTAATACTTGGGTTTTAATTTTTAATGAGGAATTACGTAATAGCGAAATGATACAAATACTAGCAAGTGGTAGCAATTATGTCCATGGGATATTTTGGAGAGTGTCCCTATTAAGTAGTACTAAAATTTTACGGGTTATAGCTATCTTTAATAAACATATTTATACACTATTTTACCAAGTTTTAAATTCGATGTTACTTCCGCGGGTGGAGTAACTGGTTGGTAGTTTAAAAATGACGCGTATCGTTCAGTAAACACCAAGTTTACGTCCTCTGATTGGCCTCCCATTATTAGGTTATCGTTTGTGACGCAACTGATTCGAAACTGGTCGCTAGGTAGTGGGCTGTGTCCTTGGGTACGGCACTTATACGGCACTTAACGGACATTGCCTGATCTCAGTGGATTAATGGGTTTTACCAAATTAAAGGAACGTGTCTATCATATACGACACACTGAGGTGACTCTGTGTACCACAGGATCGATTGGAGCGCTTGGAGCGTTTGGAGCGCTTGGCTCACTTAGATTGCTATGGAAAGTAATGCTAACCCTGTCCAAAACATTAATCTCAACCCCAGAACTAACTTTAACCCAAACCCTAACAATAATATCATGACTTTTGTAATTACGAAGTATAGTAAGCGATCCAAGCGCTCCTTGCGATCGAAGCGGTCCCGTAGTATTTAGAGTTACCAAACACACTGCAATAGTTCCGGTAAGGCGAATTTCCGTGTGTTAACCTCCTTGGTTTTCCCATTCACGAGGATAAAAATGAATATCCTATCCTATTCTATATATCGGACGCATTAACCATTCGGTAAAACGACCGTCCAACGGGTTTAAAGAATGTCTGCGTTGTAGCATTAGTTATCAAGTTTATCAACACAAAGCGACAGGTTTGCTTTCATTACGAGAAAACGACTGTGTAAAGGTGCAGAATAAGTTTGCCGCGTTGCAGAAAAACGAAAACATTTTTCTACGATGGTGAAAAATCCAGCCTGTAAACAGCACGATCCTTTGATTACTTCCCTTTCAGAAATTCCCGGGAAAATCTTTTCACGATTCCACAAGAGATTACGTCCTGTTTTGAATTCAAACCAAGAGCTGTCAGATAAGTTTTGAAAATATCCTGCCTATGTACAGCACGATCTTTTGATTACTTCCTATTTAGAATTTGCCGGGAAGACCGTTTCACGTTTTCACAACAGATTTCATTCTGGTGTGAATTCAAACTAATAGCTCTTTTACTAGCCACCAACTGCTCAAAAGATAATAAAGCTCTTGTCACGAACTTTGCTATAAAAATGGAATCACTTTTCTGATAAAACATACATATTTGGAATCGGACTACAAAGCTAGGAGTTTATACTCGGTGTGTTAGTTATATATATGTCTTTATACCCCTATAAATATTAGAGAGGGAGAAGCCGACAAGACAAAGGGCGCTGTCGTCGCCAAACAGCAGGTGGTTTAGGGGCCACCTTTTAGCCTTTATGATGATAGGATATAACCTAATATGTAAACTAGAGAGTGTCAACCACGTGTTTAACCACCACTATTCTAAAAACACAATATGTATGCTCTATATTCATGCGAGCAGGGTCCCTTTACTACAATTTGTATTTTATACACCGAGCATGTAGTTTGTTATGCTCGCATAAACGCATGGGTCCCTGAGGTAACAATGTAATCTTGTTGTTAATCTTCATTAAACAATATATGCCATTGCAGATATGCGCACGTCAGGTGCATGTTATCCAACATTCCACAAAGTTTTATCCGTATCGCCATAGTTTTGTTTCTTCAAGCATAAACGCATGGGTCCCATAGTTATCAAACCAAACTTCTTTTTCATATGTGTTAAAATAAATAAGCGTGAATGAAAATATGTTATTTGTTAGCAAACCTCTTTTAGATATGCAGAAACCAAAATTTTTGGTTATAAATCCAGGGGAATTCCCCGGGACGTTAAAACCAAACCGGTACCTTTTTTAAAAAAATGCTTTTTTTGGACACAGCGCTTGAACGGCTGCTTCAATTTTATTCCGATTTGGTGGAATGTTGGACCATTAGCCACTTCTCTGCCAATTAAAAGTAAGAGAACATTTACTTAGGGTAATTCCCTTAAACACGAAGATATGTTCCTGAATCATATTTGTGACAGGCACGGATTTTGCTACGACATCTACCAGAGGGGGTTATCGAAACGCAATAAAACTTTGTCATGTGTTATACCACATGGTTCAGTTATACAGAAACAAATACCTTGGAAATAAATTCAAGGTAATTCCCCTGAGACTCCAAAACGGTATTTTTAAAAAAAAATGCATGTTTATTTCTGTAGATTAAAGTTTGTTTAATAAAAGTCGCAATATAGACAAGCGAAAAATGTCGTCACCGATACCGCAAATCGAGAATGCGTTTTGGTTGTTTATCTGCTTGTAAGATGTCAGTTAGCTTCACTGGGAGTTTTACACCTTCAAGTGATGACAACATGACAAGCCTGCCACGAACATACACCGAAGAAAACCCGGAGTAAAATAAATATTTATATCCTTCGGAATCGAAGCGAAACCATAACTGTTATTTAGACCTACTTGTTTTATATTTATTAAACTATATTCAAGGTAGTAGTGTATATACCAGGGTTTGGAAAACAAATAGTTTAAAATGCTTTTATTCTCAAAACGAACATATTTATTTGTCAAACAGTTGTGTCACGTACTGGTTTTTTAAAAAAATGTGTCTAAATATAGAAAGAGCTTACTTGACTTGTATACAAAGACTTTAAAACGTTTAAATGAAAAGCCTTTGTATTAACTCGGCTCTATGATGCACTAGAAAAGCCTTAGTTTGATTTAAGTCTGCATAAGAAGACTCTCGACTTTAAGTCAATCTGTTTGGATAAAATGCTATTAAAGTTCTGGTAACTAAAAGTACCCGGCATTAAGCGGTTGCTTACAAATGAATAATGTAATTACAACCCAAAAATGCGTATGCCCCACACCTATTCTAAACCCTTTTCCAGAAAACTCCCAATCATACAAGTAGAATAGGATATTCATGTGTCATGTTTATCCTCATGAATGGGAAAACCAATGGGGTTGTAACACCCTGTATAAATTTTCGTTTTAATTTATGTCTAAAATATTTTGTACGTCGTTTATTTTTTGCGTTTGAATTTTTTCGACTCTTACGTGTTATTACTAGTTACGTAATTATCACCTTGTACGGGCCTTTGTATTCCCGCAGTTTAAATCGTTAACATAGTTTCCAACTTAATCTCCCACAGTTAGTAAAACGTGCAGATGTGAAACGTCTCGCACGTAAACTTCTAGCACCTCGTAAAATGCCCTATATATTCTGGAAATTTGAATAGTATGATATAACCTATAATAACGTACTTGAGATAACTTGCGCCATACTGAATAACGTACCTCAGACTATACAACTTGCGTGATGCTGTATAATCTACATTAACGTACTTGAGATAATCTACATTAACGTACTAAGTAACTTGCTTCGCGAACCTTACTGTATATTGAATGAGACGCAGAATACAACTAAACTGAATCAAGAGTTAGACTTCCGAGTTTGAGATTAAAACTGTACAAATCGTGGCTACAATAGGTATTTGTAGACGTTTTGTGGAGAGTAAACGTATAGACTTTCCGCTGCGCAGCTCGCCAGAGACCGTATACAGCAAGCAGAAGCAAGATCAGACAACGCCTCCGTCAGTAAAGTAAAACCAAACGAAGCGCGAGCCCACAGGGTTAACACACGGGCAATCGTCAGATTACCTCGCGCCCACACCGTCGGTTTACCGGTTTTATTGCAATGTGTTATGTATATGATTCACACGTCAATTTAGTAGAACCCATTAAGCCGTTGGGTTTAGGCAATGTCCGTTAAGTACATTGCCAAGGACACAACTGACTATCTAGTGACCAGTTTAGAACCTGCAACCCTTTGGCTTAAAGGCGACGCACCTAACCACTAGACTAATCTGACGGACAAGTCCACTTTTAATCTTCTAGTGGTGTTAGCTAGTATTGTTGTCAGTGAAAAGCCCACTAAGAGTTTAAAAATTAGGCTTGTTAAAAATAATAGATTGTTTGACGGTTGGTCCCGATCCCACAATCTTTCACTCCGACGCTTATATATGGGCTAACTTTATGTTAAATATTTTTTTATGTTAAATATATGGTTAATTGGGAGTTATGTTTAAGGAGTCAAGAGGAACAGGCATACGATAAATGAATACATGTAGGGGATTATTTTTCTACCTCCGCAAACAAAATACCTATCTCCCATATTAACCAGCAAAATATAATTAAACAGACAACTCGCTACATAACAAGTTGTAACAAAGCATTCCTAAGCAACGGCGGCGCTTATAAATATTAAAGTTTAAAATTTCATTACACAATACCAAGCCACTAATGTGGGTATAAATGTCCGAGCTTTTGTTTTACTCACTTAGGGAAGGTAAACGGAATTCAAATGTCTTGGATTGTTTGTTGTCGCGTTCCAAGACAAGGAGCTTGGGGGGTTTGGTAAAAGGGCGGAGATAGTTTACAACAATGGAAATTAGATTAGTGACTGATACATATTGCAATTCGATACAAGAACAGTCTCGGTGTCGAGCCCAAAAAATGTGGACGGTGACATAATTTTTTAATTTTTATGGGGCTAAGTTTTGTACCGTGATGGCCTCATTACTTAAGACCGTTTTTGTATAGAAATCGGTGCACGTATCGGTCGCATTACGCGTTTGCCACATTACCGTAAGATGGTTACAATACAATAGTAGGGGCGGATCCACGAAAGCGCCGGGACCAAAATATAAGCCATAAGCCCGGTTACATGATTGCATTTTTTATTTTTTTATACCGGCTCAAGAACCCATAATGGACTCGTCACTAAGTCCGTTTTTACTAGGCATCAGCGGTATTTTGAATCGGTCGCGTTAACCTTTCGACCACAACATTACGATCGACACCAGTTTGGATTTTTTTCGCCTTTTTAAGACTATAATTGTTCGGTTTGTTAAATGATGATGACACCATTTCTTGATTTTTTAAACAAGGCGCCTTTTGGTTTAATTAAAGGGCGGGTATTGTCAGGAACAATGGAAAATTAGATTAGCATCGTAGAGGAGGTTAATTTTTGATCAACGGATCGCTGTTTAAAGGTGATTCTAAAAGCTTAGTGACCGAAATGGATTGTTTTACTTCTATATAAAAGCTCATTTTGGCGTGACGTATTGGGTATATCAAGGTGCATGAAATATTACAACCAAATGTATGGCGTGTGGCCGAATATAGTTAATCCCACCGATACTTATATCAATTGTGTACAGAAACGACCTAAATGAGAAGCACATCACGAGTTCGAAAACTGGACAGCAAAAGAATTAAAAGAGGTATACACGCATTGCAATAGTTTTGATAACCCGACTATTGGCATCAGGAAATACAACTGTAACAAAGTATGGAATTTTCTTAATTTTAAATTAAAACAAATAAATAAAATTCAGCCCATACTACAACGCCAATTTAAAAAAAATTCACATCCAAATTTTGACAATAAAATATGACTGGAAACAACCAAAAAAATTAAAACTAAAAAATTATATATTGCACATCTCAAACTCATTAAAATTCGTACGGTGATTTTTAAAATAAATTGAGAAAAGTTAAAACAAAGGCTTGAAAAAACAAAACCTTTCTGCAAGAATTGCTACATATGTTTTAAACATTGTCATTATATGTCCATCCTCCTAGAGCCTGCTGTAATACAATCCAAATTGAATGTATTTCCACAATAATAATTAGTTTGGAACCGATACATTTGCTCCTAATTTCAAAGAAAGGTTGGAACCATTGCGCCGAATTCCGGGGCATATTAAGGGTCATCTGATACCCAAGACCACCAGGTTAGGAACTGCTAACAAAAGGATTTAAATCGCGGCACGAGAACAGCCATTGTGGCAATGTAACAAAGTGACGAGTAGTTAACAGGTGTTTTACAATCGTTACTCGTGTAAGACATGTTGTAGGACACAACTAGTTTGCGGTGTTTCTGCATTTCTTTTGTGTTTAATATGCGAAACATCAAATATGATGTCGCTATTTAGTTGCTATTCAAATATGATAGAATGGGTTAAGATATATGATGGTTATGTTTTTTCCCGTTAATGGGAAAACGCAAGGGGCGTTAACACACGGTCAATTGCCAAACTACATCGCGTATACCGTAGGATGTTGCTATTTTGGTTAGAAAGTTTAACAGAAGTTTAGTGCGGCAATTTGGCAGAGGCAGACGGATAGGTGGTCGGCGGCTTATCACGATTGATGGTAACGACGTGTTTAATCAAAATTATCGAATAGTTATCGTGACCAATTTAGATACAGCATTTACAAACAAAACCCAGTAACAAGGCCATCGCAGATTTAAAAGTTGTAGCCATAAAGAAACTATATAGTTATTACATTAAAGGGATTGCTTAATAGAGTAAATTAACCAAGGCAAATTGGCAACTATATACAAAATCGGATATAGCGACGAATCTAGTGGTCAAGGGTTCGAATCCACGGTAGGTAGTAATAAATATCGATAATGAAACGAACAATGTAATTAGTTTAACTCATTTGCAGAATACATATAGAGCGAGCACAGCGTATAAAGCACGCACAGAACATGTGAATTCCGTGGTTACGGGTTCAAACAAAGAGCCGGTCACAATTTAGATAATTTTTGTTTTTACCGGACTAAGTTTTGAACCCATGAACTCGCTGCTAATACCGTTTTTCGTATATATTTGGGTATATTTATACATCGGTCGCATTAAGCATTCGGCCACAAGATCCTACCCAGTCACAATTATAATAATATACAAAATATATATATATTAATGGGTGTTTATAAACTAAACGAGACGCACCCTAAATCCAGGGTTTTAGTTTCCACACATATTTCAGCTGTAACCTTTTGACCCCTATATATTTCGCTGTGGCCGCGCTGCAAGATTTCTTGTTTGTGACGTAACAAGTAAGACGCGCGTCGGAATTAACGCGGTATTGCCAAAATAAACCATTGGAGCGATAATGAGAGGCCAGCTGCTTGCAGAGAAACATAATTCCCTTGTAAAACACCTGGAAACGAATCCCGGGGCTTTCGGGGCGCTCGGGCGGAAACTAACAGTTTCATCGTTGCCGATTTAAAGGGTTTCGAAGGATTGTTTTGAGGTGTATGGTTAACGTTGTGTAAGGTGTGATTTGTGACGAACAAACCTACCGATTTTCTGGCTTAGCCTGGAAGCAGCAGTCCATCTGCAGATACGGTTATTCAGAAATCAGTTTTAGCTCTGTTGATTTTTGTTCTTTTTACCGCAACGTTAGTCTAAGTCTGTGGGTACTGAAGTCATCATTTGATGCTCGCCGTTATTTTATGTTGATTTCTTTCTTTTTTACCAGTATGAGTTTCGAACCCATACTGGGCTCGTTTTTGACATTTTTTGTAGGGTTTAGTTTATTTATCGGCCGCGTTAACGATTCAGCCATATTTGGTCGCGCCAACCATTCGGCCTCATCACGAATATGCGTCTCCAAGTCTATAAAGGTGGTGTCGATGCGTTAACACTGGTTCCAAAGGAGATTTACCGCATCGGTGATCACAACTTGACACCGGTGACGCAAGGTCACACCTTCGTGCCCTTGCTACTAACCCGGTGTGTTAAATGTGCAATTAGCTCGCGAATTTATGCAAGCCAAAATACACTTACTCGTATTTAACCAGGAGTTAACGAACTGGGTGGCCTGTGGGAATCTGCTACTATTGCGACCCGCCGAAAACGGGCAACACTAAAAGGAGGAAAAGAAGGAAATTGCTCACTAAAACTATGGAAACAAATTTTAAACCTTCCCCAAACACTAATCTTAACCCTAAAACTAACCTTAACTTTAACCCCAGCCCTTACGTTAACCTTAATGTCATAATCTACATTTTAGTTTGCAGTTTCCCTCTTTTCCTACTCCCCTCTTTACTCCTTTAAGTTTTTCATCGAAAACGGCCAGTTTAAAGGGACTAATTTGTTTTATTCCAATTCGCTAAAACTTTGTTAAGAACAAAAATCTACAAAATATTATTAGAAATCGATTTTTTCGAAATATACCAGCATAATTCGGCAACCCCAGTATTCAATTATCAAACTTTAATTTATGTAAATTAGGCTTCTAATAACGATGATGTTCATTGCTTTGATTGACAGCTGGCCGTAATTGCTTATTTGTATATCAACTATACATTCGATTGAGCGGATTAAACATGCGACTTACAGCTCGTCGGTAGCGAAAGTTTTTCTACTTTCAGCGTTTTTCGCCAAATTTGCGAGATCCTGAAACGCTGGCTTCTCGAACTGACAGGTCCGCCATATCCATAATCACAACGAGGGTTAAACAGGACTTGTATATGTTCGTTAATTCGTTTACGACCAGGGTAGTTAAAACAAAAATGTCAGAATTTTATGTCTACTTTTATTAATTACAATCAATTTTAGGTTTTTAATTTGTTTTAAGAAAGATCACTTTAATTTAGATATCGTGACTTTAATTTAAAGATTAAAACAGTATTTATTTCTAAAAAATACGTTTACAGTAGTTTTGTTTAGTAAAACAATGCTTCGATTATTTCGTCATAATACCCGATTGTGACAATGGACCGAGGGACAGTGGTTAGCGATTATCGAAACTTGTTCTCATTTCCGGTTTACCAAATAATGCAAGAGAGAATGACGTCACAAGCACAAAGCGATATGGCGTCAGCGTTTCACGGCGACGTGACGTCACTTCCTGTGACGTCAGCTTACGAAGGCAAAACGTCATCGTTCAGAATCGACGATATTCTAAACGGAAGAGCTTTTCGAAAATTCCCGAAATTGAAACCGGAAAGAAGACGTCGATCATCTGACAGCTCGGAGGATATGACGTCACAGAAGCAGATTACGTCACATAACCCGGGGAATCTAAGGTTCGGCGTGGAAGCCATTTTGTCTCCGAGTCAAAATTGTAAGTGACTAACAGACATATATAACAAGATATTTATTTTAATAGTGGTGTATATAACGGAATATATTGGGGCAGTTTCCTAGCGCGATATACAAATAAACAGTAATTTAAATTGGGTAGCAATTAAAATACTCCATTTAAATCTTTTTTAATTTTTAAATGTATTTCTTATCTTTATTATAAATTCCCAATAAATTCAATATGGACGTCAAATCAGGTACAGTTTTGTGGTAATTTGTGATTTTTAAACGAGTGTTTGATGATTTAAATAACGTGTTAAATAAAACATGCCTATTACGAGTTTACGCGCGTCTCTACAATATTCAAATATTTCGTGACATATCACAACACGAAAATTAATTAATTAAGTTTTCAATTAGCTATTATGCGTCGTAATTACCAAATAAGTTTCTGTAAATAAAACAAGGTATTTTTCCCGTGTTATTTGAAGTAACAAGTATAAATAAACCGTTTACAAGAAATTTCTATAGTTTTTAAACCAATTTTTAAAATACAAGAAAAATTATAATTTTAGCTGAAATTTCCTTATTTAAAGCGTTTGGTTTTAAAATAATGTTTTTTTAACCGATATATAAACGAATAAACTTTACAAAATCATTTAACGACCGAAAAAAAGGTAGATAAATATTAGTTAAATATTTTGGTCCCTTACACACAACTTCTTTTCGAATGAAAGTATTCAACGTAGTACGTATTGTGACGTAACAATCACAGATATGTTAAATTATTGCAGGATTTGTACTTCAGCAGAGGCAATTCGCATATGCGATAATATTACCGCAATAAGCTAACTATAAAAGCTTTAAATGAAGTTGAAATGGTAACGAGGCCTTCCGGGTAGGACACAATTTACTCCTCGAAGCTAGCTCTGATTGACA